>APFE030431964.1:0-29403 GCA_000404065.3 Pinus taeda | reverse complement strand
TAAAATCTTTGTCCATGTCCGGGACTCTTAGAATTGGTGCACTGGTGAGTAGTCTTTTGAGTTCGGAGAATGCCTTGCTACATTCCTCGGTCCATTCATACCTAATACCTTTCCGCTGAAGAGTTGTAATTGGCTTTGCGATTTTGGAGAACCCCTCTACAAACCTTCGGTAATACCCGGCCAAACCCATAAAGCTTCGAATCTCATGAGCATTTCTTGGTATTGGCCAATCCATGATCGTTTTTACTTTCTCAAGGTCTACCGAAATCCCTTCACCTGAAATGATGTGCCCCAAATAATGAATCCTTTCCTGAAAGAATGTACACTTCGATAGTTTTCCGTACAACTGGCGTTCTCTAAGACAGGACAATACTATCCGTAAATGATCTTCATGCTCTTTCCTATTCTTGGAATAGATGAGTATATCATCTAAAAAGACTTGCACAAATTGATCCAGATATTTACGGAAAACGCTATTCATAAGATTCATGAATACAGCTGGTGCATTGGTTAACCCAAATGGCACCACGGTGAATTCATAATGTCCAAAACGTGTCCGGAATGCAGTTTTGGAAATATCATTCTCAGAAATCCTTAACTGATGATAACCTGATCGAATGTCAATTTTTGAAAAGACAGCAGCTCCTTTCATTTGATCGAAAAGATCGTCAATTCGAGGCATAGGGTATTGATTTTTTACTGTAGCTCGATTCAATTCTCGATAATCCACGCATAATCTTAAAGTTCCATCCTTCTTCTTCACGAAAATTACCGGAACGCCCCAAGGTGATGTGCTGGGCCGAATATGGCCTACATCCAATAGTTCCTTCAATTAGATCTACAGTTCTCGAAGTTCTGGCGCCGTCATTCTATAAGGTGCTTTAGAGATTGGTTGGGTACCTGGTTTTAACTCGATAGTAAGGTCCAACTCTCTTACCGGAGGCAAGCCAGGTAGTTCTTTTGGAAATACATCTGGAAATTCGGCCAACACCGGATATTGCCCTAGGGATGGCCCTTTTTCTTGGCTTACTTCTTGAATCACATAAGCCTGGCAACCTTTCCTTAAGCAACGCTTCATCTGCATTACTGAAATGTAGCGTAAAGAGACTTCCCTCTTGATTCCCTGAATTTGGATGGCTTCTCCTTCATCATTTATGCCTAGAATCCTTTTCCCATAACAGTCTACCCAAGCTCGGTGAGCTTCTAGCCAATCCATACCTATGATAAGGTCATATGTTCCTGATGCGGTGACATAAACTTCTAGTTTAGTCAAACAGACCCCTAGGTCAATTTCGCATTGATCTACACTCAAGCCTACGGATTGGAATTCTCCTGAGGCCATTTCCACTTGATGGAAATCATTTTGTCTACGAGTTGCCAGCCCACATTTGTTTAATGCATATGAAGAAATGAAACTATCTGTGGCACCAGTATCAAATAAGATTTTGAGTTTTATACCATTGATAGTACCTGAAGATTCTACTACCGTGGATTGATGTGCTGCTTGGTCACGGTCGACCACTGCATGAATTCTATGGTTACCCCGGTTGTCTGAATTTGGCTCCTTCCCAGCCCTATGCAATATATTGGACGAAGCTCCGGGGCAGTCCCGTTGAAAGTGCGGTCCCCCACATCCCCAACAATTAAGTGGTGCTGATCCTCTCGAGTCAGGGCGTGAGTTTCTAGAGAACGAGCTTCGTCCTCTCGCATTGGTTCCTCTCGAATTCCTCCCTCCGCTAGCGGTCCTTTGAGATGCCCAGGGACTGGTGTTTGATGATCCCGCAGCTATAGTGTTTACTGCCATGGGTGCTCCCGCTCCTATATTTCTCGGGGCAAACCTGTAACGTACGGCGGCCTCGAGCTACCCCCCCTGAAAAAGTTTCGGGAGTCTTTCCTGGAAATCCTGTTTGGACAGGCCCGGCTGGCCCCATATCCCTTTTGATCCCCAGGTGCTCTTCTGCATAATCGGCCACATTCAACCGCCTCGACTACGGATGATGGCTTCCACATGCTTACCAAGGCTCGGATGCGAGGGTTTAACCCAAAAATGAATCGTTCAGCCTGGCGTTCATCTGAGTCTAAGTAATGAATGTATTTTACCAGTTCCATGAACCTTATCTCGTACTCTTCCACCGTTTTACTTCCCTGCACTAACGTATGAAAGGCTCTTGCTTGCTGTTGCTGAAAGTACGGAGGTAAATACTTTGCGCGAAACCTTTCCTCAAACAGTTCCCAAGGAACACTATCTGATGTAAGGTGCAGCTGTTTTTCCAGATTTCCCCACCAAATCAAGGCACTTTCCCTGAGTTGAAATACAGCAATTTTTGTCTTTGCCGAAGACGAATATTCTTTTAACCCAAAACATCTGTTCATTCCCTCCAACCACGCTTCAGCGCGTTCACCTGCCCGGCCTCCAGAGAATTCCGGGAGTCTGATTTTCTGAAGTTCCCTAGAGATGTCCTCATTCGATCCTCTGGGCTCGAAATCCTTCAGTTCCGCTGAACTGGTAGCCAAACGATGAGGCTCCTCTTTGGTTTTAGCCTTAGTGGATCCTTTTAATGTTTCTAATAAGGCCTCCAAGGAGTTCATTATTACAGTTAACTCTGGCGCTGGGGCGATTGGTGTTGATAAAGGTCTCGGTGGTGACACTGGGGATGATGATGATGACGGCGGCGGCTTTACAGGTGGTGATGTTGCCCGATCACGTCGTCGTCGCTCATACGTCTTCATCATTTGTAATGGTTCCTGAACACATAATAAAATTTTATCAAAATTTATGAGGTAGACAACCGAATTTTACACGTAACTTTCTTTTGCGATATTACATTTAGAAACGGGTATAATTTTGCTATTTTTACCCGCTAGGCAGATCTTACTAGTACCGAGGTCAAGGAGGATGGTCTCGCGACCTCCTTGTCCTAATGCAGGGTATTCTATCCTAAAATGAATAATGCAAAGGAGTATAGATCTAAAACATCCCTGTTAATATGCAGAGAGGGGGGGGGTTGCAACACTGCGAGGGTTTCGCATATAAAATCTGCCATCAGGCATTACTTCAAACAGCGGAGGCGGTCAAATAAAGCTCCTCAAGGTGGCGTTTGATGCTTAATGTAGGAGATGTTTATAATGCATGTATCTAAATATACTAGAATATGAAACCCCTAGTTTATAGGTTTTGATTTCATAGATGCCAACAAGAACCAATGCTTAAGCATTTATACTATAAAACCATAAAACAAAACAACACGTATCAGGTTTGTTATCCAGAAGTAATATCTTTTGTGCAAAGGTTGACAGAAGACTGCACCTGTACTACATTTCAACCTAAGGTAAAACCAAGCATGCGTTCAATATTTCTTGTTGAAATTGTAACAAACTAGACAACATAACCTATCTCCCTCCAATTTTGGCGTTGAACCATATTAGCCACATAGGTAGCATATCTTAAGATTGTGATATATCTCTGGTTATTGCAACCTTGTGTGAACACTATAATATCTTTGGGAGCAAACCTGTAAGGGCATATGATGTACAAATAAAGTAACATACAATTGTGTCTTTTACTTTTAACTAACAGAGTGATTCAGTTTCAGTTGCCAGAAACAAAGATGCAAGTAATGCAAAGTTGGCGTTTAGTTGCACCAAGGAAGACATCTATTGGAGCACATAGACCTTACTCACAAACTATAGTTTGTCAGATAAGAATACTAAACAAGTAATATTATAGTAATATCTAGGAATACTATCAAATGGATAGGATGACAATCAATCAACAGTTGACTAGGGAATGCTATATATTTATATGAAGGTCTCCAGTCATGTAGGAATCCATGCATAAGCATTGTCCAAATCTGAGGAAATTCTGTACATCAAGAGGTCATTTGAGATTATGAGAATTTCTAGCTATAAAATTGTATTAATTGTCTCTGGATGTTTATCCTATTTTCATGTGGACTCGTGGTATGCATAGAATAATGAATCCACTTGAGTAATGTGAAGTAAATCAATGCAAATGATTTGGTGATTGTAATGACCACTTGCTGGTTCGGTAAATTGACAGCATAATTTGATCTTTATTCTCCAATTTTGTAAAGGTAAACAATTGAATATAACTGTCATTTAACCAGTTTTAGCAGGTTTAAACACGGTTATAGCTTCGTGGGTTTAATTCTTGATAGCTCATAATTTTGTTTTAAGCGGTATCATAATTTTGATCCTCTCAGTTGAGGCACACATGATCACTCAACCTCTGTCTGTGAACGTCCGGGCTTCAGGGTTATTATTATTTAATTGGATTCATGTATCTAAGTGAGCAGAATTGGATTTATAACGGAACTTCCCAAGCTCATACGCGTGGAATTATTCAACTGAATGCATCACAACTTAGTTAATTCTAAAAATGAACATGATTGGCTATATTTAAATAAAGCTTTTAATTGGAATAACTTTATCACAGGCCAATAAAACATGGCACTCATTTAAACTTTCCAACAACATTAAATATATTTACAAAATGAATAATGTTCGTCACACCTTAACCTCGCTTATTTAACAAACCATTCAGCTCTAAAAATAAACCACTAAACATTACATATAGTTTAAGCTAACCTCTAAAACAATTATATATGCATTACCACTAAATGCTTAAAACAATTATATATACATTACCATGAAATAGTTAAAGAGGTTATGTGAAATTCAAATAAGTCTAAAAGCTTTTATCGAGATTCTTTTATGTAATTACAGTCATCATCGACACCCTAAACTTAACTTCTTTGAAGAAACCATTAAACACTACTGTGACTGTGACTGTGATTGTGACTGCTTTTGAAGGTGATCGGTTTTCTATGTATTTTCAAAGATGCAGTGGAATACAAATTTCAATTACGGGGGGAAACACGCGTCAAGGAAACGAGTGGCAAGCACACCGACATTTCTTGTTTATTCGTTAGGATTTCAGGGTTCATTGTTAGAGGCCATACAATAGCCCGTCAACTTTACATTTGAATTTACGGGGTCAGCAGGAACCACAGCAATCTTTCTCAAGTTATTCTTGTAGTAAAATAAATTTTAAATCACAAATTTGGCCAACAAAATCTAAAATCATGAATTTGATAATAGCGTTGACTGTCTAGCGTGGTGTGGCATATCTCGGGCTGGCACTATGGTTTAATTTATATCAGGTTATACAACGGCCCATCACAACTACGATTTCGTCCGATAAAAGTGACTTCTCTTCAGTTGTCGAGAGCAGCGTTTAAAATATCCCCGCATCGCTTCCCTAAACTGAATGCCGATACTTACGTGTTTGCTACACGGAATATCACTCGGATTCGAGAATCCGTGCCTCTCATTATTGCTCGGCTCAAAGAGCTACAACTGCCTTTTAAACAGGATAGATCCTGGAGATTCTAAGGTAATTAATTTAAACAAAAAGATCTTTTAAAAAAAGAGATTAGAAGCTGTAGATTCTAAGGTAAGCGTCGATGGTAGGTTCTAAAGGAGCCGTGGAGCATTTGACTGCACATTAGATTTCACAAGTTTGAACCTGGTTGGGTTCTCGATGCGCGTTTCTCGATTTTAAAGAGGTTAGATCCTACAGATTGGACGGGAGGACTTGAACCTGTGCGGACAGAGCCCACATGATTTCTAGTCATTCCAGTCATGCCCACTAACCACTACGATCTGTCCACTTTCAAGAAAAACGAGTACTCTGTGCCCGATTTCAGCACGTAAACTTCAAACGAAAATGAGTTTTCGGTGTCCTATCACGATTATGTACTCAAGTTCGATTCCCATTATTGCAATTAAATATCTGTATGTACTCAGGTTCGATTCTCGTTATTGCAATTAATTAAATAGCTGTTTATTCCAACGAAATTTCGAGCGTATCAGACTAAGCCAGCCACAGGAAAGTGGTTTAATAAGGAACGAAACTTGCAGAAACACAGGGATAACGAGAACCCTGGTTTTTTTTTGTTTTCGGATGTGTAGGGCCTGTGAGGTCCCGAAGGTTTGAACGAAGCTCTGATACCATGTGTAATGTCTGTAAACTGAAATTTCCTGATTCGAAAACTGAAAATGCAAAATCTTGAAACAACGAAAACTTACCTGAACTGCTGACTGGTAAATTGCTGAACTGCTGACTGGTAAATTGTTGTCTGCTCTCGTTCTCTGAAGTTGAATCGATTACTGGGAAACCAATTCCTCCCAGCCAATTCAGTAAGCGTCGCTCACTGCCCCGGTGCCCAGAACCTCAGGTCAATTTCAGCTGCTTTCGTTCCTGTTTCGGTCTCCCTCTGTCCTCTCCGTTATTTTTCTTCTGCCCCCTTCTCCTTGGCCCTCTCAGTGGTTTTATACCCAGGTGTTCGGTGACCGCCTCCCAGCCTACCCCCCACCGCTGGAGCTACACTCGACACCTCCCACATGCATTCCCTTGATATTTATCGATCAGAGGCTGCTGTCGACTGCGCAGAGATTTCAGTTAAGGGTTGAAAAGATCTTTTCAGAAAGGGTTAACCGATTGTTTCTTATATTGTTTTAATATAAGCTTCCGTTTATTTATGAACTTTAACTTTGTACATAATTAAGTATAAAACTTTATATTAATTTATAGCATTTAATTTATAGTATTTAACTTATAGTATTTAACTTATATTATTTACTTATTCTAATTATTATTTAACTTATATTAATTTATAGCATTCCATTTATATTATTTTAACTTATATTATTTACTTATACAACTTTTATTATTTAACTTATATTAATTTATAGCATTTAATTTATATTATTATATCACTTAACTTAGATGGATATGTAAATGGGTTGTTACAATCTAGAGGTCTCGAGCTTTCCTTCTAAGTACACAAGGGTGGAATGAATGATCACTCTCAAGAACTCCTCATCACAATCATTGTTTCTAATATCATGCTTTGAAGATGTCACATGGTTGTGATGAGAGGGGAACGAAGGGTGAGAGAAAGAAAGAGTACTACAAATAGGTCCCTCAATGTGATGGTCACATCGAAGAGGGGAGATCGCAGAGTGATCATAATCTTGAGGATGGGTCAAAGGGGATAAAGTATATTCAATGAAGGGTTCTTTCTTGACACCATATTTAGAAAGGGGAAAAAGGGCATGGTCACTCGAGGCTATGCCAAAAGGGGCAAGGGACTAACATGAGGAAGATTCAAGGGGATGAACAAGAGGGAAAGGCGATGGGGAGGGTGAAGTGCCATATTCAATGGGTTTTCCTTCCCCACAATCTAAAGGCTCGAGTGATTTGAATACATAATCATAAGGTGGTTAGGTAAAAGCTTCGTTGCTTTTCTCATTATAGGCATCAAAGGTTGGGCTTTCATTAAAAGGAGAGTCAAAGATTGGGCTTTCATTAAAAGGAGAGTCAATCACTTCTATCAAAGATTGTCCTTCCTCATGCAAGGGAAAATAATAATTCTCCTTCCCAAGGGTATCGATGGAGATGTCATCGCTGTTGAATTTTCTAAGTCTATCCATTAGAAAATTAATCTGTATTCTGCTGGTTTATTTCTTCTACTTGTAAATTCTAAACAAGTTATTTAGAACATATAAATAATGAAATAAACACAATACAGTCTCAACATCTACAGATCATCAAATGAAAGAAAACAAACACACAAGTGACACCATTAATTTTGTACAAATGTCCCCAAAAAAACCTAATGCAGGAAAACTGATGTAGTTATTCTGAGGGTTTATTATTATGCAGTATTTCCTTGAGTACAACTGGGTGCCTAATCGGCTCACCCGACAGAGAAAAATACACGGCAGCAATACCTCTCTATTCGAAAACAGGTATTCAGAAAACATGTCCCACGAAGCTCTGTGCTGGCCCTTCTAGCCTCTGCCTCAATCCTCTGAGGCACTATGCAGCCTCTGGGACCCTTTTGTGTCACTCCCTCTGCCTTCTACGTGGATGACGGAGTGCCTCTGGGCTCTGCATTGTCTCTGCTGGGCTATGCCTGGCCTCCTTTGGCTGCTACTTCTAACTCTCTGCCTCTACACTGGTCTCTCGGCGCTGTCTTTGCCTCTTTGTCTAGTACTCACTACCCCTCGTTGCTAATCACTGACTCGACTTTGCTTAACAACCCCACTCTAGCAAATCGAGTGACTGATCACCCTGGTGTGTCTTCCAACTGACCCTCAAGCCTCTTCTTATACTTTTCTCGTTGGTCCTTCAACATCCGAGATTAAATCTCTAATGAAAGGCTAAGATTAGATCTGGCTTGATTCATGACTTTTGGAACCTTCTAACCTAGTTTTATATTAATACCCATTAATATTTTATTTTTCCTAAGTTTAGACTTAGGAACTCCATTAAAAATATTATTATTTTAATATCTCCCAAACCATTTAATATCTGTCCAAACCATTTCTGGGTTTTGGAGATTTCATGTGCTTTAGCCTCTCCACCAATTCAAATGGCTAGAGCGCATCCGGTGCTACCCCAAATCAACACTCCCTCTTAGCGACGACTGTGCTCTAGTAATACTCCTCACTGAGCATCACACTAATTATCTAGCACTAGTACCTATGCTGATGCTAGGCCTCCTTGCCCAACATCCTCTACACTGTTGCATCCTGTACTGCTGCCCATGGCCCTGCCACTACCACTATTGTATCCATACAACAGCTTCCTCTGCATCCGTACTATTGCTAGTCCATCCTCCCAACACTGCATTTGCACTGCATACCCCTCTCATCATGCTATTCCATACTGCTACTGCACTGCAACTCAGTTACTGAGAAGTAATTGATCCACCCAACTTCTGACATCCCTGTCAGGCTAGACACACTCTCGATGTTGAAGCTCTTTCTGCCGCTAACACGTGCTCCCTCTCCTGACCTTTGCGCTACTGCAACAACTCCCTACATCTCGCACCATTGCAAACCTCTCTGTGCCATCATGCACTGTTGCAACACTCTTCATGCCTGTCGCACTGTTGCAGCCTCCTGCACTGTAGCACTCTCTGTTGCTTCATCCACATCCGTTTCTACCGACATCCACCAGTCCTGCTACTCTCTCTTCGAGGTTCCTATAGCAAGGTATAATCCAAGAGGTTGGGTAACTCAAGGATCCTGCCTGTCATTGCCTGTAGTCCTCCTAACTACAGCTCGATGTTTCCCCACCTCTTCTCTAGAGGTACATGAGCACTCATGGCACAATCGTCATCCTCCTCGACTTCCTTCTCCGCTTTTGCTGGCGCCGCCTTAAAGTCAGATGCCTCTCCCTTGTTCTTCTTCCTCGAACACTAGTTCGCATAATGACCCAGTGCCCCACAGTGGAAGCACTTGACCTTGGAGAGGTCCTTCTTCTTCCTCATCTCCTGCTTTCCTGCAGATGCCAAAGATGCATCCTATTCCTCTTCCTTCTCGATCCAGACTCCTTTGCTGCTACTTCTCGCCTTGCTCAACTGCCTGATCTCCTCTTGGCGAAGAGTCGCCCACAATTCTTCCCAATCTGGAAGATCCGCCCTGCCCAGTATGCTCTGGACAAATGTCTCCCAATCCTCGCAGACTGCATTAAGTGCAGTCCTTACCATCATCTCTTCATCATGCGTGGCTCCTATGGAAGTCAGTTGGTCCCGAATCTCCTTCAACTGACCGAGGAAGTGATCTATCTGCTCCCCCTTGTGCATCTGGTATGACCGTAGCTGATTCTCAAGTAACATCTTCCTCTGCACGGAAGTATGCTGGTACAATGTCTTCAAGGTGTCCCATATTTTCTTTTTCGTCTTCTTCTCAGCAATATGTTGGACCACGTGATCCTTGACCCCATCAAGGATGTGCATTTTGCCTTGGCAATTGCCTCTTCGTACTTCCCATTAGCTACTGGGTCAACTGGGATAGCCATTACTCTCAAGGCGAAGCCCTTGATGCGATGTCTATCTAGAATGGACAAGATCCTAGCCTTCCAGACCAAAAGTTGGACGCCCCATCCAACCTGTCTTGATCCCTCAATCCATTCACGGCCATCTCGCTGCTCTTCTATCGACTCCTCCGAGTCTCTATACTTCCCTCTGGAAGTTCTCCTTTCGACTCTAGCTAAATCTCTCTACTTCCCACCTGGAAGTTCTCTGTTAGACTCCCTCTGAGTCCTAATTTCCCTCCTAGAAATCCTTCTGCGAATCGTCAAGTTTCCCCTCTCCAATCGTCTGTGCAACTGCAACACTAATCTAGATTCCTTGGCTAGAAATTCGCCTCAGTAACAACTCCCTCTACCTTGGTCTTTCCCCATTAGGTACTATACTGACCACAGTACCCCACCAGCTTCACTCCCGCAAACTGCCCACAACTTCCTTATGCCATAGCAACTGA
The DNA here is from genome assembly GCA_000404065.3 of Pinus taeda. Classification (NCBI taxonomy): domain Eukaryota; kingdom Viridiplantae; phylum Streptophyta; class Pinopsida; order Pinales; family Pinaceae; genus Pinus; species Pinus taeda. The sequence goes on along the minus strand of APFE030431964.1, from coordinate 19,044 downwards.
AGCACTGAACCTCTAGGCTCTACGCAATCGCGACATTGGCAAAACAACTCTCTCAGCCAACTGCCTCAACCCTCCTAGTGTCTATGTGGCTCTATGTGAGCCTCTTTCTGCCTTCCTCGGCCTCTGCGTTGGCCTCTCTCTGGCCCAGACTGATGACGTAGTCCCTCTGCACTGGCCTCTCTCTTGCCCGAACTAATGACGCAATCCCTCTACATCAACCCTTCTTCTGTCGCTTCTACAAGGATCAACTTCTGTCACTCGGGACAGTTGATTCTGCTGCAAATGCTCTGCTTAGATGATGCCTTCAGCCTTCCTATGATCTGCAACCACGCTATGATACCATGTTGAATTTTCTAAGTCTATCCGTTAGAAAAGTAATCTGTATTTTGTTGGTTTATTTCTTCTACTTGTAAATTTTGAACAAGTTATTTAAAACATATAAATAACGAAATAAACACAATACAATCTCAACATCTATAGATCATCAACTAAAAGAAAACAAACACACAAGTGATACCGTTATTTTTGGACAACTGTCCTCGAAAAAACCCAATGCGGGAAAACCGGTGCAGGAATTTTGAGGGTTTATTATTATGGAGTATTTCCTTGAGTACAACTGGGTGCCTAACCGACTCACCCGACAAAGAAAAATACCTGGCAGCAAAACCTCTCTATTCGAAAACAGGGATTCAGAAAACCTGTCTCACAAAACCCTCTCCAACGACTCTAAAGCTCTGCGTTGGCCCTTCCGGCCTCTATGTCAGCCTCAAACCTCTCTGCGTCAACCCTCTGAGGCACTGCACAGCCTCTGGGACTGTCTGTGTCATTCCCTTTGCCTTCTATGTGGATGACGCAGTCCCTCTGGGCTCTGCGTTGTCTTTGTTGGGCTCGCGTGGCCTGCTCTGGCTACTGCTTCTCACTCTCTACCTCTGCGCTGGTCTCTTGGCACTATCTCTGCCTCTCTGTCTAGTACTTACTGCCCCTTGTTGTTGATCACTAACTCAACTTTGCTTAGCAACCCAGCTCTAGCAAATCGAATGACTAATCACCCTGGTGTGTCTTCCAACTGACAGCCTCCTCTTATACTTTTCTCGTTGGTCCTTGTTAATTTGGGGTAACATCGAATGTGCTCTAGCCACAAAAATTGGTGGAGAGGCTAAAGCACATGAAATCTCCAATACCCATAAATGGTTTGTGCAGAATCTAACCAGTTTGGGAGATATTAAAATAATTAATATTTTTAATGGAGTCCCTAAGTCTAAACTTAGGGGAAATAAAATATTAATGTGAATTAATATAAAACTGAGTTAGAATGGTCCAAAAGTGATGGATCAAGCCAAATCTAATCTTAGCCGTTGATTAGGGACTTAATCTCGGCCGTTGAATTGTCAACAAGAAAAGTTTAAGAGGAGGCTTGAGGGTCACTTGGAGAACACACCGAGTTGATCAAGAATTCGATTTTCTGGGGCAGGCCTTGCTGAGGAAATCGAACAAGTGATCAGAGTTGCAGCTGAGGGGCAGTGAATGGAGTAGCAAAGAGGCAGAGATAGTACCGAGAGCATTAGTGCAGAAGCCAGGAGAGGGTTGACGCAAAGCCAGCTAGAGGCCACGCAGAAGCAGCCAGAGGCCACACAGAGGCAGCCAAGAGCTACTCAGAGCCTAAGGAGGGCCAGCGTGGAAGACACAGAGGCTCTAGAGGCTGACGCAGAGCCCCGAGAGGTTGACGCTGGACTAGAGAGGCTGGCGCAAAGCCCCGAGAGGCTGATACAGACCCTAGAGGCTAATGCTAGGAGATTTCGTGGGGCAGATTGGCCCTGATATCTGTCTCCGACTGAGAGGTACTACTATCGAGGGTATTCTCTGTCGGGCGAGCCATTTCTGGCACCCAGATTGTATTCTGAAACTGCTTAATAATAAAACCCTCAAATAGTTGCACCGGTTTTCCCGCATTGGGTTTTTCCGGGGACATTAATCCAAAAACAGTGGTGTCACTTGTGTGTTTGTTTTTCCTTCAGTTGATGATCTGTATTTGTTGAGACTGTACTTGTATTTAGTTTCAGTATTTACATGGTAAATAACTTGTTAATTAACAGAACAAGTAGGAAGAAATAAATTAGAAAGTACAGGAATGATTTCTAACTGTTAGACATAGAAATTCCAACAGTGCTTCAACGACCGAGTTTAAACCTCTAATCAACGGATAAGATTAAATTTGGCTTGATCCATGACTTTTGGAACCTTCTAACACAGTTTTATATTAATACCCATTAATATTTTATTTTTTCTAAATTTAGACTTAGGAATTCCATTAAAATATTAATTATTTTAATATTTCCCAAACTAGTTAGAACCTGTCCAAACCATTTCTGGGTCTTGGAGATCTCATGAGCTTTAGCCTCTCCACCAATTTTCATGGCAAGAGCACATCTGATGCTACCCCAAATCAACAATCGCAAGTAATTGCCAAGATGAAGGAAAAACCAATCTCAACCTCATTTTCTTCGTTAGTATCATAAATGGGAGCACAATCAAATTGAGGCTCAACAATCTCCCATTTCTCCTTTTCAATGTGGAAGTAATCTCGAATGTCATCTTCCAAGGAGATCATGGGATCACCATCCTCAAGGTTCTCAAGGAGATTAATCAGGAGTGATACCCTTGAGAGAGGTAAGTTCAGTCTCGGCCTTACTTTCCATAGCCTCATTCTCCTCAACACATGCGCTCTCAAAATCATCTTGTCCATCCCGCAACCCCAACAAGGACTCATCTTCCTGCTCATCACCAAGATCCTCAAGGTCATCTTCATCTTGGTTGATTGACAAGCGAGACCTCTCTTCTTCTCTCTTCTCTTGAAGAACAATGGCTAAGGTAATTGTTACATGATTCTGGTTGTATGCTTCTAGGAGGAGAGCATTAGTAGGGTTCTCTTTATATTCACATTTCATCTTATGACGTTTCACCTCTTCATCATATAAAAAAGAGAAAACTTCAATAGAATTATATTCCCTTACTACCTCCCTGCATGATCTACTATATTCATCCATTCTTTCTTGCGTGATTTGGAGGCTCACGGGATCCAACTCTTCATTGTCCTCAGAGGAGGTACTCCCTTTCCCATTGTTATTGATGAGGTTATCCAGAATATTTACAACACATGTTATGTGAGCAAGGTCAAGGAGACGACTAGGATCCTTTTCATAGTCACACCTTACTATGTCGATTTGTACTTCTTGCGACCTATAAAACCTGAGCATGAATTCCATATCCATGCCCTCCAACATATTTTGAAGAGATTCTGCATATTCCATCGCTTTCTTTTGCAGTTCTTGAACCTCTTGGTGATTGAGTTTTTCAAATATAGGACCAAGAGAAATCTCCATTTTCTATGATTTGGCATATTAAGATTATAATGGAGTCGCCAGGGTGAATTAAATTTCCTCGATAGATGCTTGCTTCACCCTACAAGCACTATATTTAAAGCTCAATGAAGAACTAAAGCTTCATTCTTCCAATGGAGTTGCCAATAATGATAGGTCAATATGTCGTATGGGGAACAAAACACACATCTTGTGTCCTCGGCAACGGCGCTAAAATGTTACCACTCAAACTAGCAGGGGACCTAAAGGGTACTCCTAAAGGGCAAATGTTGGCCAAGGGCAACAAAGGGAGACTTATCCCACTGTCACCTAAGCTAAGGCTCCTATTTACGGACTTTCACCGATGGGAGGAGACCCAGTATATTATGCAATCATTGATGAAGGATAAAACAATGAATGGATATGAGTGACCCAAATAATTCCTTTCCTGGAAGGGCTTGAAAGATGGAGCTTGCTTGCTTTCTAAGCAAGGTACAATGTCTTCTAGGGAAAGGAAGGGAGGATTTGAGGGTTAGGTTTATGGAATATGACCTATGAAGGAGTTTCCCAATCCCTAAAATCCTTAGTGAAATTGGTATCCCAGATGGTTCTTGAAGAAATGCGTTTTAAGAATAATGGGACCACAAGGGACCAAGTGGACCTAGTCTAGGATAGTGGAATAAGTATAGCAACCAATGATGTTCTTACCCTAGACAAGGTGGGGAAAGAATGAAAGGAAGAATTGTCACTTGAAGGTGTTGATTTGACCCTTTGAGGTACTAGCCTTGGGGATGTTAAGGTAAGTTTTGATCCCCGAGCTAGGGCTTGGCTTTTCTCCCAACTCCACTGTCGAAATGGCTTCAAAATTGGAGGAGAGCTTGAGGAAATGTTAGGACAGGAGACCCTAGGAGATCGAACCTTTTGGAGGGCTAGCTCATTGGGAAATTGATGCCCTAGGTACCCCAACTTGGCTAGAACTAGAGGGAGGTGAAAGAAAGTGGTTTTTGGTGACCATTTGTTGGTAGATTAGTGCCTTAATCTTTGGGAGAAGGGAGTATATGATGAATATGAGTAGGATTTCTTGGTTCCTAGTCAATGAGGCCTCAAAACCACTTCGCTAGCCTTCTAGGTCAAGGAGAAGCAGTCTTGCAGCTTTTATACTTCGATGCACAAAGGCAGTGACTTGTCAAGCTCAAATTCTTTGATAGACATACCCCTTGGAGAATTTTTTCATATTACATGCCCATACATTGAGAGATGTTATTATAGAGACAAAATTCCATAATTTTAAGCAGTAAATGCATGCAGCAATTAGCCCTAGAATAGCGAAAATCCCAGCCCAATGTATATGACAAAGTACAACAAGAATAACATTAAAAAAACGTACTTACATGTAATAGAATATATCCAACTATTCACAATTGACAAGAGAGAAGCTCCAAGAGAAGATAGACCAATATCCACACATCAAAATTCATCCATAAAGCTCCAATTCATCCTGTAGAAAAAGTGCGAAAATCTCAAGAGAGATAAGAGATCCAAACCAAAGTGATGATGACAAATGAACTCATCTCACTCGTATTTATACACAACATAGGAGTATGAATTAGCCTCCTTGGCCTACATAAGCCCCAAAAATAAAATAATGTTCTAAAAATTCAACTTTTGGTGACAAGCCCACCAAACTAGCTCATAAATGAAAAAGTAAGCCTCTCAAGAGATCAAATAATAATCTATGCATGTCGTAGGGCCCTCTAAGAGGCCTGATGAGGTACATGGATTCCACAATGAAAAGTAGGACCCTCAAAAGCAGTGGACAAGGGGTTGGCCATTTGTAATAACTTGTGGTGCTCCAAATGAAGTGGGGGCACACAAGTGTCCTATTAGGTCTCCAAACAAATCAAAGATGCATGTAGATCGCCTACAAGGGCTAGGATGATGGTGTAGGTGATGACACATTATCATGCAAGTCCTGGATCATCTGCCAAGTGTATGGTGTAGATCTAGGGCTAGCTAGGCATGATGGATCAAGTGCATCCTCCTCATCCAATAAGTGAATCACAAGCAATCTCTTAATGGTTTTGGGGCTCCATGGAGTGCAATTTGCTACTTTGGAGGCCCATGGCTCTCAACGCTCACCCTACATGTGCCAATGTAGCCCTTTGGAGGATTAAGACCCTATATAGGGAGACCAAACCCAAGATGGAAACCAGAGCAAATCCTGCATAATATCTAATGCGTCCCCTAGCCTTCCAGTACAAGAAGTCATTAAAGAAATAGAGTAAATGAGCTTACCAAATCATTGACCATAGGTGCAGACTTCATAATGTGCTTTAGGATGTGCCAATGTCTCCTAAACTTCGAATGGGGTTAACCAAGTACCCTATTAAGTGGTTTCTACTTCTAAAAGGGATAATATGTTCAAGGTACATCCTTCAAAAGGTGGTGGCATGTGCCAGATATGAGAAGGAGCAGCCCTAGATCACATGTTTGGGTACAAGGGTAGGTAATAAGAGGGAAGCCCACACTTGGGTTTATAATGTATAGGAGGGAGCAATCATGGTACGTGAGGTGCCCCGGCTTTCACTTTCACACCCTTCTTTTTATGCCTTTTGCCTTTTTATGATTTTATTTGATTAACTGTTCGGGGCCCAAGGGGTTAGGGCATGATGTATAAGATATAGCAATGAATTTCCCCTTTTAAGGTGGGGCAGTCGCCCACCAGGGGTTGGGACAATCATGGGCTCCTATACAATGAAGATGGCTCATAGAACCTGTAAGAACAAGGGTGATGGCCATGATGGGGTAGATCTCATGTATTGGCTTTTGCCCATGTGCTTAATGTATTTGTCCCTGCCATCTTTTGCATTTTGTGGTACATTTTCCAGTTGAATGTTGCCATATATTCCTTTATCTTTCTTTTCAGCTGCATCAACCTCTAGGCTTCATTCTAGGCCATGACCCAAGGTGTGGGCAAGGGGAAGGGGAAAAATAACCCTATGTGGACCCAATGGAGGAATGTGAACCCAAGTGGGAGAAATGATGAACAGGGTCATAATGAATGGAAAGAGGGTAATATAAATGGATAAGGGAACAGGACCACATAACCAAAATCGAGGTTTCCTGTGAAATACCATCCCTAGAACAAAATGGTCAGTTAAAGAGATCCCACGAAACTAAAATCCAAGGTTAATTCCTAAAAAGGGTCTAGGGGACATAAGCACAGACCTAGCCCATTCTTTTCGCTGAATCCCCCCATTAACCCATGCCCAGAAATGTCCATGATAAGCAGACTACAATACTCAATTTCCAAATGATAAGGGATACCTATAGACCCAGGAGGCCCACTTTCAAACATATGATCATGGCAGATGGGTGAGGGAGCACATGGTTGGCTCAAGTGGTGGAGAAAATAGCACAATGACCTAGTTGTTGGCTACAAGGGGTTGTCGGCTGCCGGGTGAGGACCATCTTGGAGAAAAAAATTTCTCCTAGGGATATTACCCACAAAATGGTGGGTAACAGGACCTCAAATGGAAAAAAAAAATAGTCATCACAAAGTAATGTCATCTTCCATTCAACCAAATCGAGCCACCTTCAACCAAGTCAACTATCCTTCCACCAAGTCGAAACAAGTAAAGTGGATTGAGTCAGCCCTCTTAAGCAAATCCTTGAGCATGTTAACTACTATACTTCACTTCTTGCCTCACCAGGGTCAAATCAAAGGGAATGTTGCACTTCCCAGGATCATTCAAGTCAAGTTGAACTCTTCAAGTGTGCAAGCATTGTAATAAAATAAAAAATAAAAACAAAAATAAAAATATTGCACTTACTTAGTCTTTCGTTTATGGATAACACTTAAAAAAAAATTATTTTGAGAGTGAGGTCCAACTAGCCATTCCTAATGAAAATATAAAAGGCTAGTCCCTCCTCTCATTCTAGTTGTTGTTAAACTGTGAAATCAAATACTATAATAGAACTTTCATTTGCAAATATCTTGTGTACAATTTGTTGGTTGAATTTTTCTATTCTATTCTTTCTTGGCTCTTGGCATAATACTTTTAAATAAGATAACACGTGTAACTACAATAGCTCTATGCCCTAGTGCAAATTGTGAAGAAGTGGAAGCATTTTTTGATGGGAAAGGAAACAGTAACCCACACAAATAACCAACTACTACAGTACCTGCAAGCCCAAAGTAAGCTACAGCAAACTAAGCACTACAATTGGATGGGGTTTCTACAATGGTTTCATTTAGTGATTAAGTACAAGAAGGGTAGCGCAAACAAGTCGGTCGACATGCTTTCAAGGCCACCCACATCAAAGATCACAACTTTGGGAACTCTGATGCACATGGAGCCATTCACCCATAATGCATAAAAAAGGCATATTCGTGTTGATTTGGGGTAGCATCAAATGTGCTCTAAGCCTCAAATTTTGCAGGGAGGCTTGGGCACATGTATTCTAAAGAACCCAAAAAGCGTTTTGGGAAATTCCACCCATAAGTGATTTTATTAAAATAATTAATATTTTTAATGGGGTTCCTAAGTCTAAACTTAGGAAAATTAAAATATTAATGGGTATTAATCTAATCAGGGGTGAAACTTCTATAAAAAGACATGGATCAAGCCAAAACAATCTGAGCCTTTGATTAAGATTTAATCTAAGCAGTTGGTTGTCCAACGGGAAGATATAAGAAGGGGCTTGAGGGTCATTTGGAAAACACACACAGAGATTGAGGAAATCGATTTTCTAAAGTGAGAAGTTCTTAGGAGGAAAAATCGATTGAAGAGATCTCTTGCAGTTGAGGGGCAAGGATAGTAGCTTTTGAAGAGAGAGATTCTCAGTCGGAGATACATCAACAGAGAGAGGCAGAGAGTGATCCAGTAGCCTTGATGCATACACTGACTCCGGGCCAGAAGGGCCACGCAGAAGCAGCGCAGAGGGAGAAAGAGAAAGTCGAAAATCAAAACAAAGGGTCAGTTTCAGTAGCCGAAAGCCAGGGTATGACCGGGAGGCTGAGCAGTAACTCTAGGCTACTGATCGATTCCCCAATTGGGTGACATTGTGCCTAAGAGGGTTGATGCTAGGACAACGTAGAGGTAACGCAGAGATAGCGCAGGGTCTGCCAGGGGAGCCTCATCCAGCAGCTGGAACAGCGGGGATTTTTTCTCAATAATTGTGTGAGGTAAACTCACAAAGCTTCTGCCAGTATTTCTCTCTGTAACTAAATTACCCTGTGAGGTATTCAAAATTTGCTACTGCTTAATAATAATAAACCCTCAGAGTTGTTGCACCAGTTTTCACACATTGTATTTTTCCAGGGAATTTTGTCCAAATATAATTGTGTCCTATATGTTTCTATTTTCCTTGCTTAGTTTCTATGTTTCAGAATCATATTTAATTGGTGTAGGTTGCTTCAGTAATTTACTTCAATGTTTCAAGAAGAAATTTCAAATAAGCTTGTAATGTAATTTACAATCTAGATGAAGTAGATTCAATTGGTTGCAGTAGGATTCCTGAGATTGTTAGATCTAGGAATTTTCACATGGTATCGGAGTTGTTGATGTGAAACAAGGAAGAGCAGATCTAGCACTGAAGAAAGGGCTAGCTTGTTGCAGCAAGCAACAATTCGAATCCCCTGAGGAATTGCGCGGTTCTAGCAAGTAGGGCTATATTTTCGTGGGTGTCTCTCTTTGAGTGAGCCGACAGAGAGGTAAGACTGTCGGATCAAGAATTTGTCGAGGCGGAGGGAGCTACGTAGAGCCACGCAGAGTTAGAGGGACGCAGTTTTCTGCGAGCTTAGTGTTGGGCAGAAAAGTTGTCGGAAAAAGGAAGCAGATCGTACAGTGAGGGAATACTTCCTCGATGATTTCTTGCCGAGGAAATCAGTGTTTCTCATTTTCTTAGCAGCAGAGGAGCAACAGACTTACCAGCTCCATCAGGAAGTGTGTAAGTCAGCCTAGGAGCTACGCAGTAAGGAGAAAGAGGAGTTGTTTGACATTGTTCGGAAGATATTGCAACCAGTGGCTTGAGGGATCAAGACAAGTTGGACGAGGCTTCCAACTATGTCATCTAGAGGGCTAGAATATCTTTCCTTCTCGATGAGCATGCCCACAAGACATATGTTGATAATGTGGTATCTGTCCCTGCGGATGCAAATCCGCTGAAAAGGTACAAAGTTGAGATGGCTAAGGTAAAAAGGATGATCTTGGATGGAGTCAAGGATCAAGTGGTGTGCCACGTTGCTAGCAAAGGGACCACTAAGGAGATGTGGGATGCCTTGGCCACATTGTATCATGGATCTTCCAAGCAACAGAAGATGTACTTAGAGCAGAAGCTGAGATCTGCTCAGATGCCGAAGGGGGAGCATGTGGATCCATTCCTCATGAAACTGAAGGAGACCCGTGATGAGTTGTCGACTACAAGGCACACATCTTAGGATTCGGAGTTAGTGAGACTGGCTCTAAATTTCGTCTCAGATGACTGGCAAGGCTTTGTCCAGGCTTTGTAAGAGGTATAGGGTTGATCTAGAGATCATCTGATTCCGACATATATTCATGGAGATATGAATTTATCTGTGTTATGGGACAATTCGTCAAGGTTGGCCAACAACCAAATTGCCCCCACTTATGCTCAACATTTTAGTATAAATAGAGGTGCCTTGAAAGTCATTTGGACACACACTCTTCTTGTGATCTCTTCCTCTCCACTTGTCATTGGGTTTTGGTGGGAGGAGAGGTCCTAAGAGTATACGCTGCCCTAAGAAGATGATGCCCTAACTACAACGTTGTCATGAAAAGAGAACCCTCTTCGCTATCAAGGAAGGAGCTATATATGTTGTCCTAAAGGATCGGCCCTAGCCCTAGACATTGTTGATCCAAGTGTTCAACGTTCTCAAAGGGATAGCTCTGAAATTAAGATCACCTAGCCACAGGAAGAGAGGGGTCTTGGACAGCATGGAAGCAAGGGTCTGAAGTCTGCTACAGGAGGAGAAGCTGAGACAAGTGCAGATTGTTTGAGGGTTGGAATCTTGTTGTTTCAAGGGTTGAGAGAGTAGGCTATTAGGCCAAGTCTTAGTAGGGCAGTGCGCTATTGTTCTGAGATTGTTTGGTCACATTTTGTGGAGCAAGAAGCTACAGGAAGGTTGTTATGCTACGCCGCAGGCCATAGCACACAGTTAGGGACTGCGTGAGAGCTTTCAAGGATGGACAGTGCCCTAAGAAGGCAGTGTGGCATGAAAGGAAGCCTTCCAAGATGGGCCACAGTCCTTATGGGGTTGGTTTGTTGACTGTGGGGTATGTTTAGGGTTGCGTAAGTGCCCTAACCAGGTCTACAGCAAACAACAACATGCAAATATAAATAACAACAGTACTGCTAATCTAGCGTGGGCATATTTGAGGGCTGCCTTGAGCCCTTACATTCAGCGTGGAGGACGAGCATCTCTCCTTTCCTAGTCCGCGTTTTTGGAGGGTTGTTCGAGGACTGTTGAGAGGAGTTTAGGGCTGCAACCATATGCCCAAGTTCCCTAACCAAAACAATCAGGAACAACAAAGAGTCAAGCAGATTTGGAGCAGTGTTAGAGGTGCTTTGGGTCTAGGATATTGACCAGCTTTGGATTAGATTCGAAGCAGCCTATGGAGCCACGTGTTGGGTTAACATGGAGTGTTGAATACCTCAAAAGGGGTGCAACATGATGTGATGGTATATTGCAGCAGCATGGTGCTATTAGGTGCATGGAGCAACCTGTTTTCGAAGCAGCAGTTGGATGTTACATGGTGTTAGAGACAGCTATGAGTAGTGCATTATAGTGCACAATGATGAGGTATAGCTCAGTGATGGTGCGGTGTGGTGTAGCACAGTGATGATGTACATGGTATGATGTGAGCAGCATAGTAATGAGGTCCAGAATGATGATTGGGTGCAGCACAGTGAAGTGCAACACAGAGAGGTACAGCTAAGTGATGGAATCACCTATGTCCAGATCAGCTATCTCACATGACATCTTCTTAGAGAAGATCTTTGCTCTTATTTAGGTAAGTCAAAATGTTGACTTCTGATGTATATGTACTATTTCTCTCTCTCTGTTGAACTATTGAAGAACATATAAGAAGAATTGATCAAGGGTTTCCCCACATTGGGGTTTGTCCCTGGCTGGTGCCACATCTTATGTCCTCTTGTCTTGGCTCGTCTTCTGCGATTTATGTTTATGTTCTATTTGCATTTTACTATCATGCTAAATGTGATTGCTAATCTAGAATTGATATTAAGCTAATATGGAAAATTGAAGTAAATTTGCTATCAACATAGAACATACCTAAAATTAACAGATCGAGATTAAGTCCTAATCAACGGCTAAGATTAAAACAAACTTGATCCTCGTCTCTTAGAAGTGTCTCATCCTTATCTTTATTAATACCCATTAATATTTTTATTTTCCTAAGTTTAGACTTAGGAACCCATTAAAAATATTAATTATTTTAATAACTCCTCATCCGGATGGAATTTCTCAAAACGACTTTTAAGTCTTGGAGATCTCATGTGCTTTAGCCTCTCCACCAATTTTCATGGCTAGAGCACATCCGATGCTACCACAAATCAACACTCCCTCTTAGCGAGGAACGTGTTCTAGTAATGTTTCACCACTGAACATCACATTGGTCCTTCTACGCCAGTACCTGTGCTGATGCTTGGCCTGCTGCCCAACATCCACTACACTGTTGCTTCCTGTACTACTGCCCATGGCTCTACCACTGCCACTGCTACATTTGTACTGCAGCTCCCTCTCAACATGCTGCCCATAGCACTACCATTGCTAACTGTTGCACTGCAACTCCTGATACTTATCCATTTCTGTTACTGAAATGGATTCTTTACCATCCCCATCTTCTCCCTGAAATAAACGAACTTTGTTCTTCCTAGGGCCTTGGTGAGAATGTCCGCCACCTGTTCTCCTGTAGGAGTGTAGTTCAACTATACAGCTCCTCTTTGGACACAGAGTCTGACAAAGTGACATCTGATATCAATGTGCTTTGACGAATCATGAAACACTGGATTCTCAAGGAACTTGATGCAGCTCCGATTATCAAACATGATCCTGGTTGCATCCATCCTTCTATTGAATAGGTTCACAAGCAATTTTCTGAGCCATATGGCTTCACATGAAGCAGTGCTCGTGGCCATATATTCTGCTTCAGCTAAGATCAATGCTATGGATTTTTGTTTCCTACAGCACCAAGAGGTCATCCCTGATCCAATGTTGAAACAATACCCATTGGTACTTTTCCGATCTACTGAACTTCTAGCCCAATATGCGTCAGTGAACCCATTCAGCCTGATGTCATTGCCTATGGTGTACAATAGTCCATGCTCGATTTCTCCTTGTATATACCTGAGAACATGTTTGGTTGTTGCCCAATGCGCCCTCTTATGTTCTACCATGAACTAACTGAAGGTGTTGATAGCATAACAAATGTCTGGCCTGGTATTGACCAAATACATCAGGGATCCTATGAGTCGCCTGTACAAGGTGGGGTCAACATCTTTGTCTTTTGATGCATCAATCTTCTTCCAGTTGGTGATCATTAGAGTAGCCATAGGCCTATAGTCCTGCATCCTGAATCTCTTCAAGAATTTTGTAGCATATCTCCCTTGTCCAAGGAAGATCTCACCCTTTTGTTGCCAGACTTCCAACCCTAGGAAATAATGCATCTATCCCAAATCCTTCATGTCGAATTTGGTGGCTAGATTCTTCTTGTAATCCTTGAAGAGCCTGGATGATCCTATCAGGAAGAGATCATCCACATATAATACTAAGACTAGAGGCTCATTCTCTATAACCAGATAGTAGAGATTGGGATCTACATTACTCTTGACGAAACCCATCTTTTGCAAGTAACCATCAATTTGACCATACCAAGCTCTAGGTGCTTGTTTGAGCCCATATAAGGCTTTCTTCAATCTGCATACATGAGAATTCCTGTCATGTGTCTCAAAGCCGTCAAGTTGTTCAATGTATACTTCCTCTTCTATTACCCCGTTCAAGAATGTCGTCTTGACATCCATCTAATGAATCTCCCACCCCATCTGTGCTGCAAGAGATATCACGGTTCTAATAGATGTATACCTGGCTACTAGAGCGAAGGTCTCTTCATAGTCTATTCCTTCCTTCTAAGCATACCCCTTAGCCACAAACCTGGCTTTGTATTTCTCTACACTGTCGTCTGTAGCATATTTGATCTTGTAGATCCATCTCGAACCTACCACTGATCTGTCTTGAGGCCTGGGCACCACTTCGCAGACATCATTCACCATTATAGAGCTATATTCCTCCACCATCGCATCCACCCATACTTGATGTTGAACGGACTCTTGAAAACTAGAGGGTTCCCCACGCTGAGCTACTAAGGCCCGGTATTTGTCTGGCTGTTTTCGCTCCCTTTTACTATTCCTGGGTGCACCAATGAATTCCTCTGCATCCGTAGAATTTGTCAGAGTTCCCGGCTCATTCTTCCTCTGGTAGTAGGCTCATTTGTTAGCGCTTCCTAGGACTCCTGTTTTGCGAGAGAATTTTTGGTACTAGTTTCTACTGCTTGAAGTAGTTTGACGAACGGCTCATCTTTTGACGGCTCTTCAGAAAGCATTTCTCAAGAATTTCTGAAAACTCTATCCTCCATGAACTTTACATCTCGCCGAACTATTACCTTCCTACTCCCCAGAAGATGGACTCTATATGCCTTAGCATTCTCGCTATATCCCAAAAGATATCCTTTCTTTGTAGTTTGATATAACTTCTTCCTCTTCTCCTCAGGTATAAGACAATACGCTGAACTCCCAAATATCCTGAAATGACTGACTTCAGGTGTCTTCCTAGTGAAGACCTTCTCTGGAATAATCTTGCCCAACGCCCTATGAGGAGCTCTATTCTGGACATAAATTGTCGTGTTGCATGCTTCTGCCCAAAGGAATTTTGGCATATCCTGATCATACATCATTGCCCTAGCTACTTCCACAATAGTCATGTTCTTCCTTTCTAGTACTCCATTCTGCTATGGATTGTAGGGAGTTGTCCACTCTCTTCTGATGCCTTCCCTAGTGCAAAAATTGGTGAAGTCCTTGTCAACATACTCTCCACCATTGTCTAAGCGCAGCACTTTTATTTTCTTTCCTGTCAGATTCTCCACTAGAGCCTTGAACTCTTCGAATCAACCGAAAACCTCATCTTTGGTTTTCAAAAAGTAGATCCACGTCTTCTTGGAATGGTCATCAATGAAGGTGACAAAGTATTCAACACCACTAAGAGCCTTTGTGGACATCGGTCCGCAGATGTCTGAGTGTATCAATCCTAGTACACTCTTGGCCCTATTTTTACTTCTTGGAAACGTTGCTTTGGCATACTTGCCTAGAGCACACCCTCTGCATACATCATCTCGTTCAGTACTAAGATCTGGAACTCCTATTACAGTTTTTCAGAGAATTCTCAGAGCCCCATGGTGCAATTGTCCCATCCTTATGTGCCATCATTCAAATCCTTGTCTCCATTATTGCCTATCAGTGTCAATGGTGATTCTAGCTGCAACCTGTACAACCTGTTACTTTTGATTCCGATTTGGACTTTCTTTTTCCAACTCGAGTGTTTGAAGTATACTTTCTCCTTGATGAAGAAAATGTCATAGCCCTTGCTTTGAAGTTGAAATACAAAAAGTAAGTTCATCCCCAGTCCTGGCACATGCAGCACATTGGTAGCTCGAAACTGCTCAATTGTTTCTATTTGAAAAACTATAGTACCTTTCCCTACTAGAGTACACTTTGCCTTATTCCCCATGGTGATCTGAAAATTCATTCTTTCTTCCTAATAATTTGAAAAACATTCTCGGATTCTTGTCATATGCCAGGAAGCTCCACTATCTATATACCAAACCATCGAGGACGCAAAGCTTGCTATGCAAGCAACTTCTTCTTCCAATCTGGAAGCCAACATAGAATAATCGTAATTTTTTTCTCTTGTGCATTCTTCTGAAAATCTACACCAATCTCCTTGAGTGGATGCCTCTACATCATGCTGCTTACCCATAATCGATTTTCCCTTCCTGTCGTCGAATCTTCGCTCCGATACCATGTTAAATTTTCTAAACATAAATTCTATTACTGCAGCAACTGATTTATTTCACTTACTTATTATTCACAATAAGTTATTTACGAATTCTCTTCAATAAATATTAAAATAAATTCTACTGCAAATATCACATCATTTTACAGAAATAAACATAAGCACAAGAATCAATCACATCAACACAGTTATTTTTGGACAAATGTCCCCAGAAAAACCCAATGTAGGAAAACAAGTGCAGCAGAGGAGGGATTTTATTGATCTTCAATTTCAATTTTCAAATTCTTAATACTTATTTTGTTAAATCGTTTATAATTTGAAAGTTGGATATAATTTGTTGTAATATTCCTAATTAGCTATGGGTAATTGGAATATTCGATTTTGTTCAATTTTTGCCTTCTATAGTTATTTGTAAATAAAAAGTGTGTAAGGGGGAACATAACTCACTTTAGAATAAAAAGTCACTTCGTAGATAGCACAACGTTGTGACTTAAAGGGGAGCCAACGGGGCCAAAGGGGGACGCAAAAATGGAGCTCATGCAGACACATGGAGGAACTGCGCAGGAGGAAAAGAACACGTGGCAAGAGGGGAATCACGTAGGAAGAGGTAAGCCTAAGGATTGTGAGAGGCAAAGGCTATAAAATAGATAGGAGCCCCATCATTTTGGATCATTCAATTATGTGCATTTTGAGCTAGTCGTATCGACTTCTGAGCACGTTGGCTGTTTAGTTAGTCTGCAGCACTGTTTAGTGTATCGAGTGCCTTCGTTCGGAGATCTCACCCTTAGCCCCGAGGGACTTCGAGCGCCTGCTCGGGCAAGGTATTTCCTTCGGTGTTTCAACAGTAGTTTCATCAGCATTCCAGCAGCAGTTTTAGCAACATTTTGGAGGATTGCACAACACTTGGAGAGGGACGCAGTTTTTTTTGGTTGCAGTGTTGGATTGGGGTTTGCAGGTGGATTTATGCAGGGAGATTGAGCAAGGGTCCAATTCTTATCTCATGGGAGGATTTTGGCAGGGTTTCTGGCAGTGTTTCAGGAAGAGTTTGGAGGGGTTTTCTTCAGTGGCAGCGCAGGGCATTGAGGAACTGTGTAGAACCACAAGAGGGTGTTTTTCGAGGGTCGGCCATTCCAGAAAAGCTTTCTGGGTTTTTTTGGGTTTCTTGAGTAGAGCCCGAATCCAGAATTTCAACTTTTTCCGAGAACGGGAGCAACCCCGAATCATCATTTGTTCTCTAGCAACAGCAACAGCATCCACGCAGAGAGGCCATTCTTGTCATTCTGAGATAGTTCTTCACTTGCCTTGTGCAAGTCGAGGTGCTATATGTCTGATCACCTCTTGTACTCATTTTATTGCTCAGTATAATAAAATGGCTTAGCCTTTCTTGTTGCATTTCTTGTGTATCTACGTATATTTCCGGTTTATGTTATTATATGATGTTTCACTGTTATTTATCGCTTCTGGGTTACTATATCATTTGCACGTATTTGGTTGGAGTTTGCTGGGGTTTTGAGGGATATTTCGAGTTAGGAATATTACAGTGGTATCAGAGCATAGATCTGGCTCAGCCTGTGGAGCTGGCAATCTATGACACAGGGGGAAAAACCCTACATTTGTTACAGAGGTAGGAGGTACAGAGATACTGGACGTAGGTTGGAGAATACCTATGAAGAGGGAGATTGTGTTCCTGTGGCAGACGCAGAACAGGAGGAACCTGTGATAGACGCAGAACAGAGAGAGCCAGTAGTGGACACAGAGCAGATGGCAGACGAGGACGAGAAGAGATTTGCGGATATGCTCCTCACATTAGTGCAGGATCTGTCGAGGCAGATTGAAGTGATGGGGCAGAGATTCACGGCAGTAGAGGCCAGACAGTGTGAGAGCCCACGAGTTTTTCAGATTGGTGAGGGATCAGGGGCATCCCATCATTTGCCAGAGCAGCGTGATACTGCGCAGTAGGTGGCCTCACATGCCCCTACACGCTCTACCATGCCCACGTTCCTAGGAGCAGACACGGGGGTCGGAGCCCAGCAGGAGGCAGAGCCCCGCCATATGGGCAATTATTTTGCAGAGTACCAGGCATATGGGCAGGAGTTTAGCGATGCCCTTTCATTCAGAGACTTTGTTCAGCTCCAGCGGGATAGTAGGCCCCGCGATCATCACAGAGGAAACCGGCATTACCATGATGGTGACACCCACCGAGCAGCGAGTAGATTCCACTTGCCTACATTTGATGGATCATCAAACAGTTCCGCAAAGTCTTGGGTGGAGAAGCTGGACATTTATTTCTAGCTTAACCAGATGTCGAAGGCAGAGGCCATCAAGGTGGCAACATTGCATTTGGATGGCAAGACCCAAGATTGGTGGTTTCACGGGATGGTTACACTCGGGCACTCTACAGTGACGACATATGCGGAGTTTACGAGGAGGTTGATAGAGCGATTTGATCGGAGGGATCCGGAGCAACATTTTGTTGAGCTGACGAGGCTCAAACAAACAGGGAGCCTAGAGACCTACATTGCAGATTTCTTGAGGGTCTCCGTGATGGTGCCAGACCTATCCATGGCACGGAGGGTCTATATGTATGTTGAGGGGTTAGCAGAGCCACTTCGAGGTCTAGTCTGATCCACTAGACCAGCCACGCTCCAGGACGCTATCAGCAAGACTCGGGACTTATAGGATGTCCTACCCAGGACCCAGACACCTCACCCCAAAGACATCCTTTTCAGTCTAAGGGGAAGGATGTGAGGATTCCACCTCCAAAGGGGAATCCAGGACAAGTGCAGATCAAGGATGATGTTAAGAGGGAGCTGAAGAAAAAGCGGTTGTGCTTCACATGTCAGCAGCCGTCGGCACCGGGACATAGCTGTGCTGCTAGCAAAGCACATTTTATTGAGGTCTTCTCCGAGAGCAGTGGGGAAGAGGATGACGAGGAGGATTTGGAGGTAGGAGATAGTCATACCATACAGGGACCTTTGCCACCTCCACCACCAGCAGCAGGTGGTGCATCATTTGCACCCACCGGAGGGGCCCTTGTAGCGTTGCGGGGAGTTCCCAAATATCTGATGCTACGTGTATGAGGGACAGTACATGGCCAGCGCGTACCAGTTCTGGTTGACAATGGGGCAACCCACAACTTCATCGATGCACAGATGGTTGAGCGAAGAGGTATTCAGACAGAGAGCTTCGATGGGTTTTCAGTATTGGTCCCAGGAGATCAGACCATGACATGTGCTCGTTATGTTCCGGAGCTTTTGGTGACGATGGGCACCTACACATTGACTGACCACTTTTTCGTGGTCGATATTCCGAACACCAACATGACACTGGGTGTTCAATGGCTTATTACTCTAGGGAAGGTCACGACGGATTGGAAGACCCTAGACTATGTTGCGAGGAAACTTGGGTGCGGGGACGGGAACGGGGACGGCATTTTTGGAAACAGGGTGTGTGGGTTCGTCAGGTAATATAATAATATTAAATTTTAATAATTATATTTTCTAAATTATAAATTTATAATTAATAATATATATGAAATTTGAATTTGTATATTTTTTCAACTTTAAACAAGAAAACTTT
>APFE030431957.1:166366-195762 GCA_000404065.3 Pinus taeda | reverse complement strand
CCAAGTTGGTGAAATGAAATAAGTTTAAAATGATTTTACAACATAGATAAAATGAAATTCACTGATGCCATGAATTTATTAGAGAAAATAAAAGGGAAAATTTCATAGGAAATTAGTGTACAGGTGAGAAAATATGGCATTCATGTAAATGAAAGAGTAAAGTGAAAATTAACACATGGTTTTGCAAAACCATCCTGGTGTTCTACAAGGGTAAAAGAAATTTATAGCCATGAAATGAATTTATAGAGAAAGGTGAAAAGGAGAAACAAGCCATGGATTCATGGAAAGTGAAAACAATACACGGATTTGGTAAATCGTTTAAATATATATATTGAAATTATAAATCCTTACATTCATTTAAGAGTTTAATCAAATCTTTGAAAATTTTATATTCCTCAAATATTTCTGACAAAATAAAGGATGATTAAAATCAGAAGATGACAAAAATAGGATTCAAAGGGGCAGATGGCAGACCAATCATGTTTAAAGGGAAAAATAGCAGATTATGGGAAAACATCCTTTTTCCAGACCTCAAGGGAATGAAGATCAATATAAAACACCTAGCAGCAGAGGATCAACAAATTGAGGATTATGTTGCAGATTTTCAGCAGGCATTCAACCAATTCTAGATCTCAAGGTAAGATACTTGCAAGCAGTTTAAAGTTTCCAGCAGATAATTTAGAGACATTGTTTTATTTTTGGTATACTATTCAGGATTGTATTCCATAATTATTGTAACAGTTAGGAGAGATCTTGCCTATATATATTATTTTATTTGTAATAAATAATGTTGGCTTTTGATGCCAAGGCTCTTAAACTATGTAATAACTTCTCTTGAATAATTCTAATGAAAGCATTCCGTCTCCAGTTATGACATAATTTTTTGTTTCTCGTATGTCTTTCTAGTGTTTTCATAACTTGTTTCTACATATGTTCAAAGCAATAGTAGGAAGGTCTGGGTAAGGTAGATTAAGTCTTAATCTTTCTGAAATTCCCTGCAAAATCATAACCTTTAGAAAGAGATCAACTTATTGGACTGTTTGTCCAAGATAACTCCTATTTGACTGGCTTTTGCTTTATGTTTTTGGATAGCCATTAAAAGAGATCAGCTTATTAGACTATCTGTCTGAAATAGCTCGTCTTGGAATCGATTTCACTTTGGTCTTATGTTACCTTTGAATATGTTTTTTTTGGGCTGTAGAAATCTTCTACACACATCTAAATTTCCCTAGTTGTTAAGTAGTCAGTTTGACTGCTCAATTATTAGGAATCCCCTTACATTCTTCCACCATAATTCTTGAAAAAACTAAGTCACTCTGTCAGGCTGGAAGCTGACACTTTTAGAAGGGACCCTGTGAGGGAGGCCTTTAATCATGATTAGGGATTATCATTGATCGCAAACCATCCCTAATTAAAACCATAAATTTGGCCATTGTGCTTCATAGGATGTTGTTCAGTGACAGGTGAGTTAAACAAAGCCTCGTAAACATTGAGGGAGCCCCCTCTGGTTCAAGGGCCAGCTTGAACCTAAAGGCTGGTTGAGTTGGTTTCCTGGCGTATTTTTTGTAGCCAAGGACTGCCTACAGGAAACAGGCACAACAGGGGCTAGTCAATCTCAAACAAATTATATCTTTGTTGGGTCATAATGCACACCTCGCTCATCAATGATGTACCCCAGATATTGAACCTGGGTCATACCAAAATTGAATTTCTCGAAATTGGCACACAACTTGTGTTGTCATAGGGTTTGGAGGACCTGTTAAATATGGTGTAGGTTCTCTTCCCAACTCTGGCTGAAGATCCAAATTTCATCGAAATACACCACCACGAATTAGTCAGTGAAGGGCCACAAGATGTCTTCCATCAACCTCATGAAGGTTGCGGGGGCATTCGTCAACCTGAAAGGCATAACCAGCCATTCGAAAATACCCTCCCTTGATTTGAAGGAAATCTTCCACACATCAGAGGGTTCAATTGGCACATGGCGATTACCAGACTTCAAATCAATCTCACTGAAATATTTATCCCCCTTGAGCTGGTCCAAAAGGTCATCAATCCATGGGATTAGATACCTATTTCGGACAATGATCTTATTCAATGCTTGATAGTCAATATAAAGTCTCCAAGTGCCGTATTTCTTCTGTACCAACACAATCGTGCTCCCACAAGGTGATGAACTTGGCCTGATGTGCCCTTTCTGCAACAACTCTTGAATATGCATCTTAATTTCATCATTATCCAGAACATAGTGTCATTATATTAGTCTATTGGGTAGGAGCTCGCCTAGGGTCAGATCAATGGAGTACTTGACTTGACAGTGCACGGGTACCCCTATGGGTGAGGTGAAGATGTGCTTGTACTCCTCCATGACCTTGTCCATGTACTTCTATCGTATTAAGGAGCCCTATCTGGAGGATGTGGATGTGGTCATATTATTCTTCTTTCCCTCACATTGAATCATAAGGAAAATTTCTTGGTCTTGAAAATGATGTTACTACATTTCTTCGCAGTGATCAAAGAATGGTGGTAGGTGGTGCTACCTCCTTGGTGAAGCCACTCGATGGTGTACGACTCTGTGTGTGGTGTAGTCAGTAGGCCCAACCGCTTCACAACCTCTACTAAAATGAGGTTATTTTGGCTTCCACTATGAGAAAATGAATTGTAGCAGAGAACCCTTCACCCACATCTGTGAGTGGAAGAGTCGCTCCCCCTCTCTGGATCTTCAAGCTCAATCTTCTGGATCTTGGTGGTGGCAATACTGGCATTAGGAACCACACCAATAATATACTTCCATTTTTCATTCCCCTTGTTGGGTTCTAGCTCAGAGTCGTAACATGCACATGATTCATAAGACTTGAGCTCGGCCACTAGTGACTACTTGACTTTAAAAAAACTTTTGTTGTGAGTGGGGCTTTTAAGGAACTTACACCATTTCCTTGTGTCCTTCTTTGTCTTCGTGGTGTTGTTATTTTCTTACAGCTTCAGTGGGTTGTCTTGGGTCACCCCACCTTCGCTTTGTCCTTTTTTTCTGTGGTTTGGGGGTGCCTTTCACTTGCTTCAGGCTCACAGATCCAAAGTCTTACTTCTTCTCTTTAAATTTTTGCTCGATCTGATAATGTATCAATAGGCGGCGCCAAGCGAGGAGATGTCTAGGAACTCCATCTTGTCTTGGATGTAATTATGTAAACAACCATGGTACTTGACTGCCAAATTCCACTAGGAATCCTTGACACCCAACATCATGTGAAGGGTATGCAAAATATTGGTGAACTTCGATATGTCGTGGTTCCTTCCTTGCCACAACATGGTCCACTTTATGTATTTATATTCACAACTTCCAACAAGGTAATATTGTTCCCTGATGGCATCTTTGAAAGAAGTCCAAGTGGGCGTGGCTGAAAATAGTGAGGGTTTTCTGTCGTCCTTTTGTTCATAGTAGGTTTACCACTAGCCATTGTCATGGGAGGCGACTTTGAGGAGTGTAGAAGTAATATTTTCCTGATTGGAAAAGTAATGAACTGAAAAACATCCTTCCAATATATTTTAACCATCTATCTATGACGTATATGGGAATTTCAAAGTTGACTTGTACCCTAAAGGGAGTGGTGCCTCTAGAGTGGCTGTTAGATGAAGATGCATCACTTGTGGATAGTCGCCGAAGGATCTAGGAAAATTTATCCATCATTATGTTCCTTTGTCACTTGAGGGCTTCCTCGAGCAATATTTTGTAAGGATCTCCTGCTCCCTCATCTTTCTTTTTCTCTACCATGGGAGGTTGTTGAGGTTTACGAGGTTGGTCTTGCAAAGGTTCAACTAGTTTAACCCTAACTCCTATACTTGACCTCGTCATGGGACCATGCAAGTAAAACAGAAGAAAGAGTAGACCAGCTCAAATACCACTAATTCCAGAGTTATGCGTCGATAAAAGTAACAATATATATAATATAAATAATATTAAATATATAATATATATATATAATACTATATAGTATATAGTATATATAATACTATAATAGATAAATACCGAGATGTAGCAAAATTAAATCTTCATTTCATTAATATCAAAGAACTAAAAGATGCTTACAAGCAGAATGGAAATAAACTAGCTCAGGTGATGGTAGCTTATCTCTGAGAACAGATGTGGCCACTACATGGCTCTAAATTGTGTTACAATGAGGCTCAAGGACCTTTTAATTATTGAACAACAAGGGGAAACACTAAAAAACCAAAACCCTAACCCCAAGAGATGGAATGCCAAGAGTTTGTGGGCCTCATTAGGGTTAGTTGGCAACCAACTTCCCGCGGTTGTAACTTGGTCATATGATCTCCATTTGGTGCGTATGATACCTTGTTGGAAATATCTCTCAGAGTAGTACAAGCTTTTCCATAACCCTCCACAAACAATGTCGAGCTTGCTTCAAACCTCAAAAAATGTTGTTTAGGGGGTCGAAACAACTCTAGAGTTTCAAGACCCAAAAATGCTAAAAATAGTAAATGTTGCTATAATCAAGGAAACATATGAAACTAATTGGAGGTCTAGGTGGAACAGGCGGGTGGCCACCAATATCCACCTGAATCACCTAGAGAAACAAATATTTCTTACATAACATCCTTTTGCAATTCCATATTCTCAAATCAACACATGTGGCTATAGAGAGTCATATATTGATAAATATGTTTGTTATATTCTCAAATCAACACATGTGGCTATAGAGAGTTATATATTGATAAATATGCTTGTTATACATTTCATATGTGGTTTGAAAGCTTTTATGATACTTGCAGTACTAAGATATTCATCAAATTAACTACTACAACATCATTATGAGAATGATATGATCACAATTCCAGGATCATTCATGGGCATAATAAAAAATGGATACTTCCCTTGCTGATAAACTATTCTTTACGACATGACTATATATTTGTGAAAAAAATTGCAAAAACTAAGTTTTAAAATAACAATTTCATGAAAATCATGAGAAGTTTGAAAAGTGTAAGGTTATAGTTATCAAAGTTATTGTTTGAAATAAAATACAAGTATAATGCTATAAAGGTATGAAGGCATGGTTACTTAATTAATAAACTCAACAATCTTATGACAAATCTTTAAACATAATCATGGATAGCATAATTTTCCATGGCATGAGTGCATAGTCTATTAGGCATGGTGCACTTTGCCAACACATGTGACATATACACAAGAAAATGCATCATGTAAATTGTACTATGGAAAGAACATCCAAGACATACATGTGGAATTAAGAAGCCTTACGGTGAAGATATATGGCACATGTGAAGGTATGCTTGTAATGCTTTTCACTCAAACTATTAAAGTGTAAATTGTGATTACAGTGGAAGCATACACAACACATATGTGAGAAATACATGATATTCTTCACTAGCCCTTTGTGATGTGTAGATGAAGTTTGGGAAGTTTTTATCATAGGAATTTATACGTGAATATCAAATAGGTTTTATAAGGTTGATGCCATGAATATCAAACTAGTTTTTTCTAGCTACAAACGTATGGCACATATATAATACATCATTATTTTATAATGTTGTAAGCCATACGATGAGAAGTTTAATAGTTGATTAATTTATAACACCTAAAGTTAGTTTATTATGTTGAAGCTTGAGGAGAACATCGTGACTCATAACCAAGTAAGGGTAGTTGGTGTGTGCCTTTTCTCTCAAGGAAGAAGGTGTTTCTCACAACTACTGAGAGGAACCATTGGCAACCAACTGTAGGGAAGATAAAGTGTATTGATCATGGTTATGAGAAGAATTTTCTCTCAGTTCCCACTAGTTGTTGGTTCTTTTTGCAAATTATGGATTTGTTTTGTCTGATAAACCTAATGCCAAGAGTGAATCCCTTTTCATGGTTTTCCTTCTCATCATTCCATCTATCTTGTTACTATCTTTAATGCAAGAAATTTAGTGTTTTTATTCCATTATTTTTATTAGGAAAATATCTTGTTCACCCTCACGTACAAGTTTCCATGCTCCAGCCTCCAAGTTGCCCATGGTTCAGAATTTTATCACACAACCTAGGTTTGATTTATATGGTTTCAAAAAAATGATGCATGTTGTGGAGGAAACTGCACCCTAACCCACTCTCCCAAATATTTTTAGTATAATCCATGACCATGTAAATTCCAATGTAAATTCCACAAGTGTATCCCGCTACTTAATGCATGATCCTTATGCTTCATGTTACATTGGTTTTGGGTTATAATTTTCCTCTTGGTTTGTGCCCCTAGACCATCACTATTTTCCTTTATTTTGTTGATTATATATTCATGCTCAAGAATTAATGGATGCATGAGAGATTTTCTTTATCAAAATACATTATGAGTTTCTTTAACAAAGGTTCTCACGCTAACAGAAGAAGTAAAACTAAAATAAAAAGTGTGTCATGGAGGGATAATAGAAATAAAATAAATATATTTCTCATGCACTTTGATGCAGACTTTGAGGATTTTAGTCAATTGACATAGATTGGCCACTTATACCTCAAAGGTCCTCCTCCCCCTCCTCCTACCTAGCATGCTTTGCAAAATGTGCCTTTTCCACATCTTAGCATAATGGAAATTATAGAACCTCATGTATCTCAATGCCAACCATTATAGAATGATGGTTGGGACACCAACCTTGTCAGCCCTCCATCTAGCTTTGCAGATTGGTCTATTGCTTCTCATCACTCAATTCACCCAGTGACCATTCCTCCTCTGATACACTATACATTATCTCAAGCCACTTATTTTCATTCTCAACGAACCCCTAATTATCCTACTTATCTTGCATTGGGGAAGTTCCATATGTCATCGATGCCTGTACATTCTCCCTCTAAGGCCACTTCATCACATACACATATTGACATTCCCATATCTAAATAAGGGGAGAGGAGAGAAATATTTGTCCAAGACATGCATCTAGAGGTACAAGGAGAAAAGGATGAGGAGGAGGAAAAACCAATCTACATGGATGGCCCTAGCAAACTACCTGAGCTGACATAATTTATTTCTTTGGCATGATGTTGTTTTACGTTATATTACTTAAACATATTTCAGACTATGACATTATCATGTTTTGGCACAACATATTATAGTTTTTACTATGATACATATTTTGATGGCATTATGGTTGATGGGAGACACAGGGGTTGTTTCACATGCTTCTTTATATATGTTTATGGATATTGGGTTGATTCATGTCTTATTTTTATGGTGATGGTGTTCACGATGTTGCCATAGTCTTAATAATTTGGTTTCATGGGAGTTACAAGGTCTAATGGAAATATTTCATGGACATTTGGGGTCCCTATCTACTAATATAAATTTAAATAATTATAAATACCCCTTATAAATGTCTTCTCTTGAATTAGAAAGAAAAATTGTTCAACATAATACAAACATTAGTTATAAAACAATTTTTCCCTCCAACTACCCAAGGAAAGTATAAAACTAAGCAAAAGGCACATGAGCAATGTTTGAAAATAATAGTGAAGAGAGGTATGCATAAATTTTAAATTTATTATTTTCCATTTGATTAATTCATTCTAGAGTACAAGACTTTAGTTGTTTTGCTGACAACAAAACTCCTTCAAGGAGTGACAAGGAGAAAGTGAGCTCATTTGGTTTTTTAATTAAGGTTGGTGTTTATTTGTTGTGTTATTATGTGTTGTTAGAATGTTGGATATTTATTATATCAGTGCTAATTGATGCACATTTTTTTGAATATATTTCCAATAATATCAAAAGAGTCCAAGTTTCCCAACACTTTGTCTTAATTTTTAGCATTACGAGTGTCAAAGTATGAGTCTTTTTACATCTTAAACATTTTAAAGTATATTTCTAGTCTAGATTATTGTAGGAATCAACCAAAATAGTATCTTGTACTCATATTTTTATTAATAAAATGAACAATCCACAACTTATATCTTTCTGGCATATTTCTCCCAAAAAAATACCCTATGTTGCTAATTTTTATGAGCAAAATTTTCTCGCATTAATGGCTGAAAATTATTAGTTTGTAACAAAGTATGATGATGAAATTTGCCTATAATTTCATTCATTAATTTCTTATTAGTTTGTTCAAATTTCAATTTATTTTCATCACAAAATGTAAATGATTGTTTATATGCTCTCCATTTCATTTGTTTCTTTCTTGTCTTCTATACAACAACTTCATTGGGACTTCAATCATGCATCATTTCTCCATAAAGTGTCTCAACGATACTTCCACAATCCTTTTCAACAAATACTCAATACTATTGCTCTAATTATCTAGCTAATGATACTTCATCAACAAGCTTGCAAGATGCTCAATATAGTATCCAATATGCTCCAAATAAATATTCAAAGTCAAAGCTAAAAGCTCAAGGTTGTATGCTCTAATATTGCTATAGAAGAGTCGTCGCAAAAGGTCTTCAAGGTCACTTCGTAGGTGATCAAAGTGTCTTAAAAAGCTATTTCAAAATTTCACTTCAAGGCCAGCTAGATATAGTCCTTTTCAGGGTTCTTCTCCTCAAACAAACCCTCTTTATAAGTGTTTTCCAATGGTGTTTCCTCAACAACACTTTTTCAAGTGTACTCCTATGATGCTTCATTAATAACCCCTCTTCACATGTATACTCCAATGTTACTTATTCTTTCGATATCCTTCAAATGATACTCAAGGTTCTTCATTTAAGGACTTCAACCAATGCCCAATATACTAAGATATTTACAAGAACCTGTCACAGAGATATTTACAAGTATGCCCATATGATCAAGGTGCTGGTCAATACACAGGTCACAAGTTATGGTTCATCATCCTTCTCAGATATGAGACTCCATAGTCAACAAGCTTCATATCCTCCATATTTTTGAGCCTCCATAATTTAGTTTTGAAATTTTCAAGCCAAGATCCATAGGTCTAAGCTCCTTTTATCACATGTTTTTCACCTTCAAATTGAAAATTCTACCACAGGGCCGAGACTTTCTTCTTTGCACGGGGCCAAGAACATGTCTTCAATTGGTTGCACAAGTCTAAAAGTACTGCCACAGGTCTTAAGTATTGCAGGTCTGGAATGAAGGATGAGTTTTGTCTCGGGTCTTGAGAAAGAGAGTCTAGTTTGTGCTTGAAAAAAACAAGGTTTTGTTCACAAATTAAACCAAATTGGGCTGCAACAAAAGAATAATTTTTAATCCACAAGTACTCCATGATTAGAGAGAGATATAGCCCAAATACTAGTCACATAATACTCAACAAGACTTGCCCAAACAATAATATGCAACTTTCATCCTCCTTTAGTCTCCTTTTCTGTTGTGTATATTATACCTGCACTGAGTTGAATGAAGGAAATGGAGGAGTATAAGCTACTATTTATACTAGCTCAACCATAGTTTGAAGGGACACATCTATTGGAGGAGCCGACCTATAACTCAAATAATTACTAATTTTTCCAATGAATTTTGTTAGTTAATTTATTGATACCATGGTGATGTCATATCAAAGGCCTTTTTCCCAAGCCCTACTCTTTCCGGATTAATAATCTCAATCTCACTTTAGTGATCACTAGAGATGGAATTTCTTAAACAATTAACTGTAGGAACAATAAAAGCAGAGGATTTGTGAAGAATTCCATGGGATTCTAAATGATATATCAAATTATAATTCAATATCTTTGAGATGATGTTGCTATCATAATTATGAAACTCTCTTCACAAATCATCTTTAACACAACAGACATTCCAATCATCTCCAACACAAGATGATAGTACTGAGTTTCAAATCCTTCATATTTGGATGAGTGTATATTATCTTGTCATCCTATTGTGAGAACTAGTGCCAAATTTCCATTCTATTTGTGTCTTAAAAAACTGACCTGTTGCTTACTTCTAATTGTGATAACTCCATTATTTTTCTTGAAGTTCCCCCATTATCATATACTACTAGGGATTTAATATTGCAAAGTATTTAACAATTCTTAGGGCCCCATTGACAGTGGAATCATACACAACACATATATGAGTAAGACATGATATGCTCTACTAGTCCTTCACAATGTGTATGCGAAGTTTGTAACAATCTTATCATAGACATTTATACATGAATATCAAACAAATTTTATAAGGTTTATGTCGTGAATATCAAACCAATTTTTGCAAGCCACAAACATATGGCACATATATAATATTCCATTATTTTGATAATGTTATGATCCATATGATGATAAATTTTATAGCTGATTAATTTATGAGACCTTACAATAGTTTATTGCGTCGAAGATCATGGAGAACATCATGACTCACAATGAAGTAAAGGTAGTTGGTGTGTTCTTTTGCTCTCTAGGAAGAAGTTGAGCTTTAGAGCTCACTAGAAACTTCACTTGGCTCTCACAACTGGTAAGAGGAACCATTCGTAACCAATTCTAGGGAAGACAAAGCATATTGGTCAACAGTTAATTCCCTA
Organism: Pinus taeda; assembly: GCA_000404065.3. NCBI lineage: Eukaryota > Viridiplantae > Streptophyta > Pinopsida > Pinales > Pinaceae > Pinus > Pinus taeda. The sequence continues at coordinate 185,301 of APFE030431957.1, read as the reverse complement.
TCATTTTTACAGAACCTTATGAATACACAGACATAATTCGTCCCCTCATGATTTTTTCCCTTCAACATTCTATTAAACCCTAGCCACAACAAATAAAATAGGGCATGTCAACTCCCAACCCATATTACGGTTACTTAATATGTAGGCATGGTTAATTAATTAATAAACTCAACAATCTTATGAAAAATCTTTAAACATAATCATGGATAGCATAATTTTCCATGGCATGAGTGCATAATCTATTAGGCATGGTGCACTTTGCCAGCACATGTGACATATACACAAGAAAATGCATCATGTAAATTGTACTATGGCAAGAACATCCAAGACATACATGTGGAATTAAGAAGCCTTACGGTGAAGATATATGGCACATGTGAAGGTATGCTTGTAATGCTTTTCACTCAAACTATTAAAGTGTAAATTGTGATTACAGTGGAAGCATACACAACACATATGTGAGAAATACATGATATTCCTCACTAGCCCTTTGTGATGTGTAGATGAAGTTTGGGAAATTTTTATCATAAGAATTTATACGTGAATATCAAATAGGTTTTATAAGGTTGATGCCATGAATATCAAACTAGTTTTTGCAAGCTACAAACATATGGCACATATATAATACATCATTATTTGATAATGTTATGAGCCATAGGATGAAAAATTTAATAGTTGATTAATTTATAACACCTAAAGTTAGTTTATTATGTTGAAGCTTGAGGAGCACATCGTGACTCATAACCAAGTAAGGGTAGTTGGTGTGTGCCTTTTCTCTCAAGGAAGAAGGTGTTTCTCACAACTGCTGAGAGGAACTGTTGGCAACCAACTGTAGGGAAGATAAAGTGTATTGATCATGGTTATGAGAAGAATTTGCTCTCAGTTCCCACTAGTTATTGGTTTTTTTGCAAATTATGGATTTTTTTGTCTGATAAACCTAATGCTAAGAGTGAATCCAATTTCATGGTTTTCCCTCTCATCATTCCATCTATCTTGTTACTATCTTTAATGCAAGAAATTTAGTGTTTTTATTCCATTATTTTTATTAGGAAAACATCTTGTTCACCCTCACATACAAGTTTCCATGCTCCAACTTCCAAGTTGCCCATGGTTCATAATTTTATCACACAACCTAGGTTTGATTTATATGGTTTCAAAAAAATGATGCATGTTGTGGAGGAAACTGCACCCTAACCCACTCTCCCAAATCTTTTTATTATAATCCATGACCATGTAAATTCCAGTGTAAATTCCACAAGTGTATCCCGTTACTTAATGCATGATCCTTCTGCTTCATGTTACATTGGTTTTGGGTTATAATTTTCCTCTTGGTTTGTGCCCCTAGACCATCACTATTTTCCTTTATTTTGTTGATTATATATTCATGCTCAAGAATTAATGGATGCATGATAGATTTTCTTTATCACAATACATTATGAGTTTCTTTAACAAAGGTTCTCAAGCTAACAGAAGAGGGAAAACTAAAATAAAAAGTGTGCCATGGAGGGATAATAGAAATAAAATAATTATATTTCTCATGCACTTTGATGCAGACTTTGAGGATTTTAGTCAATTGACATAGATTGGCCACTTATACCTCAAAGGTCCTCCTCCCCCTCCTCCTACCTAGCATGCTTTGCAAAATGTGCCTTTTCCACATCTTAGCGTAATGGAAATTCTAGAACCTCATGTATCTCAGTGCCAACCACTATAGAATGATGGTTGGGACACCAACCTTGTCAACCCTGCATCTAGCTTTGCACATTGGTCTATTTCTTCTCATTACTCAATTCACCCAGTGATCATTCCTCCTCAGATACACTATACATTATCTCAAGCCACTTATTTTCATTCTCAACGAAACCCTAATTATCCTACTTATCTTGCATTGGGGAAGTTCCATATGTCATCGATGCCTGTACATTCTCCCTCTAAGGCCACTTCATCACATACACATATTGACATTCCCATAGCTAAATAAGGGGAGAGGAGAGAAATATTTGTCCAAGACATGCATCTAGAGGTACAAGGAGAAAAGGATGAGGAGGAGGAAAAACCAATCTACAGGGATGGCCCTAGAAAACTACCTGAGCTGACATAATTTATTTCTTTGGCATGATGTTGTTTTACGTTATATTACTTAAACATATTTCAGACTATGACATTATCATGTTTTGGCACAACATATTATAGTTTTTACTATGATACATATTTTGATGGCATTATGGTTGATGGGAGACACAGGGGTTGTTTCACATGCTTCTTTATATATGTTTATGGATATTGGGTTGATTCATATGTCTTATTTTTATGGTGATGGTGTTCACGATTTTGCCATAGTCTCAATAATTTGGTTTCATGGGAGTTACAAGGTTTAATGGAAATATTTCATGGAAATTTGGAGTCCCCATCTACTAATATAAATTTAAATAATTATAAATACCCCTTATAAATGTCTTCTCTTGAATTAGAAAGAAAAAGCGTTCAACATAATACAAACATTAGTTATAAAACAATTTTTCCCTCCAACTACCCAAGGAAAGTATAAAACTAAGCAAAAGGCACATGAGAAAGGTTTGAAAATAATAGTGAAGAGAGGTATGCATAAATTTTAAATTTATTATTTTCCATTTGATTAATTCATTCTAGAGTACAAGAGCTTAGTTGTTTTGCTGACAACAAAACTCCTTCAAGGAGTGACAAGGAGAAAGTGAGCTCATCTGGTTTTTTAATTAAGGTTGGTGTTTATTTGTTGTGTTATTTTGTGTTGTTATAATGTTGGATATTTATCATATCAATGCTAATTGATGCATATTTTGTTGAACATATTTCCAATAATATCAAAAGAGTCCAAGTTGTCCAACACTTTGTCTTAATTGTTAGCATAAGAGTGTCAACGTATGAGTCTTTTTACATCTTAAACATTTTAAAGTATATTTCTAGTCTAGATTCTTGTAGGAATCAACCAAAATAGTATCTTGTACTCATATTTTTATTAATAAAATGAAAAATCCACAACTTATATCTTTCTGGCATATTTCTCCCAAAAAAATACCCTATGTTGCTATTTTTTATGAGCAAAATTATCTCGCATTAATGGCTGAAAATTATTAGTTTGTAACAAAGTATGATCATGAAATTTGCCTATAATTTCATTCATTAATTTCTTATTAGTTTTTTCAAATTTCAATTATTTTCATCACAGAATGTAAATGATTGTTTATATGCTCTCCATTTCATTTGTTTCTTTGTTGTCTTCTATACAACAACTTCATTGGGGCTTCAATCATGCATCATGTCTCCATAAAGTGTCTCAACGATACTTCCACAATCCTTTTCAACAAATACTCAATACTATTGCTCTAATTATCTAGCTAATGATGCTTCATCAACAAGCTTGCAAGATGCTCAATATAGTCTCCAATATGCTCCAAATAAATCTTCAAAGTCAAAGCTCAAAGGTCAAGGATGTGTACTCTAAGATTTCTCTAGAAGAGTCGTCACAAAAGGTCTTCAAGGTCACTTCGCAGGTGATCAAAGCGTCTTAAAAAGATATTTCAAAATTTCACTTCAAGGCCAGCTAGCTATAGTCCTTTTCAAGGTTAAACAACCCCTCTTTATAAGTGTTTTCCAATGGTGTTTCCTCAACAACTCTTTTTCAAGTGTACTCCTATGATGCTTCATTAACAACCCCTCTTCACATGTATACTCCAATGTTACTTATTCTTTCGATATCCTTCAAATGATACTCAAGGTTCTTCTTTTAAGGACTTCAACCAATGCCCAATATACTAAGATATTTACAAGAACCTGTCTCAGAGATATTTACAAGTATGCCCACAAGATCAAGGTAGGTCACAAGTTATGGTTCATCATCCTTCTCAGATCTGAGACTCCATAATCAACAAGCTTCATATCCTCCATATTTTTGAGCCTCCATAATTTAGGTTTGAAATTTTCAAGCCAAGATCCATAGGTCTAAGCTCCTTTTATCACAGGTTTTTCACCTTCAAATTGAAAATTCTACCACAGGGCTAAGACTTTCTTCTTTCCACGGGGCCAAGAACATGTCTTCAATTGGTTGCACAAGTCTGAAAGTACTGCCACATGTCTTAGTTATTGCAGGTCTGGAATGAAGGATGAGTTTTGTCTTGGGTCTTGAGAAAGAGAGTCTAGTCTGTGCTTGAAAAAAACAAGGTTTTGTTCACAAATTAAACCAAATTGGGTTGCAACAAAAGAAGAATTTTTAATCCACAAGTACTCCATGAGTAGAGAGAGATATAGCCCAAATACTAATCACATAATACTCAACAAGACTTGCCCAAACAATAATCTACAACTTTCATCCTCCTTTAGTCTCCTTTTCTGTTGTGTATATTATACCTGCACTGAGTTGAATGAAGGAAATGGAGGAGTATAAGCTACTATTTATACTAGCTCAACCATAGTTTGATGGGACACATCTATTGGAGGAGCCGGCCTATAACTCAAATAATTACTAATTTTTCCAATGAAATTTTTTAGTTAATTTATTGATACCGTGGTGATGTCATATCAAAGGCCTTTTTCCCAAGCCCTACTCCTTCCAGATTAATAATCTCAATCTCACTTTAGTGATCACTAGAGATGGATTTTCTTAAACAATTAACTGTAGGAACAATAAAAGTAGAGGATTTGTGAAGAATTCCATGGGATTCTAAATGATATATCAAATTATAACTCAATATCTTTGAGATGATGTTGCTATCATAATTATGAAACTCTCTTCACAAATCATCTTTAACACAAGAGACATTCCAATCATCTCCAACACAAGATGATAGTAATGAGTTCCAAATCCTTCATATTTGGATGAGTGTATATTATCTTGTTATCCTATTGTGAGAACTAGTGCCAAATGTCCATTCTATTTGTGTCTTAAAAAACTGACCTGTTGCTTACTTCTAATTGTGATAACTCCACCATTTTTCTTGAAGTTCGCCCATTGACATATACTACTATGGATTTAACAGTGCAAAGTATTTAACAATTCTTAGGGCCCCATTTACAATGGAATCATACACAATACATATGTGAGTAAGACATGATATGCTCTACTAGTCCTTCATGATGTGTATGTGAAGTTTGTAACAATCTTATCATAGACATTTATACATGAATATCAAACAACTTTTATAAGGTTTATGTCGTGAATATCAAACCAATTTTTGCAAGCCACAAACATATGGCACATATATAATATGCCATTATTTTGATAATGTTATGATACATATGATGATAAATTTTATAGCTGATTAATTTATGAGACCTTACAATAGTTTATTGCATCGAAGATCGTGGAGAACATCGTGACTCACAATGAAGTAAAGGTAGTTGGTGTGTTCTTTTGCTCTCTAGGAAGAAGTTGAGCTTTAGAGCTCACTAGAAACTTCACTTGGCTCTCACAACTGGTAAGAGGAACCATTCACAACCAATTCTAGGGAAGACAAAGCACATTGGTCAACAGTTAATGGCTTGTCATTTTGACAGTTGCTTATGAATACACAGACATAATTCGTCCCCTCATGATTTTTTCCCTTCAACATTCTATTAAACCCTAGCCACAACAAATAAAATAGGGCATGTCAACTCCCAACCCATATTACGGTCTCACAATGATGGGTTTTCCATGCATCCAACGCAAAAATGTATTAATTTCCATCAAGATATATTAAGCCACACCCATGCATTGTATACATTAGACTTAGTCAAGCTGTTACATATCTCATCATTGTTAATATGATAAACTTGGGGTTTGTCACTGTATGATTTTCTTGGCTTATATGCTAAGCTAGGCCATGTTAAAAGAAGTAGCGTGAATTACTTGTAACTCCATCCTCATCTCGAACGCATTCCAACATATGAAAGAAGACATATAGTGGTTATTTTACATACAACTCAAAAGGTATTTGGTCCTCACCTTTCCATTTTGGTTCATACATTTATCATTATGCCATGCCATCTTAGAAATTTGTCAAGTAAACATAAGGTACTTTTTGGCATGTTGTGATTTTAAGTTTGATATGTCCCATGAATAATTTTTGAATCTTTCTTAACTTGAAATTATTAAGTGGGTAGAAGTAAAAGAAAAGAGGGCAAGAGTACAAGCGGGTTTTAGGCCAAAGCATTCTCTATTGGATCATGGTATCACGTTGAGACACATTGTTGAAAAGGTTTGGGAGGACAAATAAGAAGTATTTTTCTGTTTTTTTGACTTCAAAAAATCATTTGACACAGTCCCTAGAGATAAGTTGTGGAATAGAATGGAAGAACTTGAAATTAATATACATTACAGAGCCATTGTCCATAGACTTTATGAAGAGGTGAAAGTCAAAATTAGAACCTCAACAGGTATTTCAAAAATCTTTAGAAGTGGCATTGGAGTCAGCAAGGTTGCCCCTTATCCCCTACTCCTTTTGGTTTATACATTGATAAATTGGAAAAGTGGCTAAATCTGCAAGGTGGAGATGGTGTTCGGTTGGGGGATTTTGTGATAAAGCTTCTTTTATATGTCGATCATATTGTATTTATTTCTAAATCAACCCATGGATTTCAAATGCACTGATATGCCCTTGATCATTTTTGTAGAGCAGTGGGGATGCAAGTCAATACTAACAAGACCAAAATAATGATTTTCTCTAATAAAAGGAAGCAAAGCCAACATACTTTCTTCTTTGATGAAAACATTCTTGAAGAAGTAAATGAGTACAAGTACCTCGGGATTGATTTCAACAAAAAACTCAATTGGGAGGACTGCATAAAGAAGAGAACTTTAGGAGGGTGGAAAGAATTATATGCTCTTGAAAACATTCTTAGAGAGGCAGAGTTATGGGATTGGAAAACGATTAAAGTGATTTTTGGACTCCTAGTTTGTCCAGTGATGCTATATGGGTGTGAATTGTGGGCTAGCAAAACCCCCATCTCAAAACGAAAACAAATTGAGAAAATCCAAAAACATTTGAACATGAGAAAGTTAAAAATAAAAAGTTCAGTACCTTATGAGATAATGTTGAGTGAAACAGGAGCAACTCCCATCGAAATAATTGTTATGGTGTGACTCATAAGATATATAAAAATAATTGAGAAAATGAGAGTAGGTATATGGTATAATGATATCTTCAATGAAGGCATGAGTGAAAGAAAGAAAACATGGATGAAAAAAATTATACATGGATGAAAAACTGGAATATATACCTCAATGCCTATCCCATAAATAGCAAGGGTCTAGATAATTTTGTTGTGGAGAAGTTTCGTAAAAGGGTATGGGGAAAAGAGTTGGGTAGAAAGAAGAAGTACTACATTAAGGAATTCAACCCTACACCTGATCTACAACAAAAAGAGTTCATTGGAGCTAGCATTCCGTGGAGGGAAAAGGTTCTTATTGCTCAATTAAGGACCAACGCGCATCAAATTCAGTGTGAAACAGGACGGTGGAAAATTCCTAAAGATGCTTGGGAAGAACGGGTGTGTACATTTTTCACGTCTGGTGTAGTGGAATCCAAAGAACATTTCATTTTGGATGTGATGCTTTCAAAGACATCAAAGAAAGTTATGAGAACATGTTAGCATCAGTTTCTTGGCATTTTCTTTTCAGCGAGGGGATTATTGAAAGGTTGGGCCAACTCATGATCAATTTGAGTTGGAAAAGGATTGAATTTCAAAAAGTGAAAAACATGGAACTAATGCTCTCATAGACTATTTTTAGTCTCATGGACCTTAAAATATCATTTCATTGCCCAAAAAAGACAATAATTGACTTTTTTTGCATAACAGGCTTACTCCACACCATACTTACCATTTCACACCTCCCACATTGAGACATTGTCCCCTACCTTTTACCATTTTCATAATCACACTCAAAATGAAGTGCTAGAAAGTTTATGAATTTTCTTTATAGCTTTCAAATCAGTTCAGGAAAAAAATGAAAAACACAGCCCTCATTTCACTCACAGGTAACCAAATTGACCTCACTAAAGTGTTATTCTCAAACATGTTGCTAATTTCGATCATATATTTGTTCATTATTCTTTCCAAATCTTCTATATAAGTACTCATCCATGCCCATATCCATGGCCACCATTATGAAGCAAAAATAAAAACTTAGAATATTGTTTTTTCTTTACTCAACTACAAATACTCATGTATTTTCTCTATAGTTTGTGAAATCTATCTTTTGCATGTTATGTTTTAGATAAAATACTCATGTAGAAATATATCACACAAACTAAAATACAATGTTTTACTAAGCATGATACATGAGCACACAAATATCTCATTTTTCATGTCATCTTCATTATAACAACTTACATGTTTTTTTGTAACACTTTCTTTTGTTGGATTCATGATCAATCCCTTTCCCTGTGTTATATACTTTTCATTGTGTGTATGCAAAACACTCCAACATTTATGTGAAACATGACTTTAAACATTATGTTATTTTTACCGATTATATATTTATGCTCAACAATTAATGGCTACATGATATATTTTTTTGATCACAATACATTATGAGTTCCTTTAACAAAGGTTCTTGAGGAAACAAAAAGGGAAAACCCAAAATAAAAGATGTATCATGGAGGGGGAATAGAAATAAAAGAATTATATTCTCCATACACTTTGACATGGGCTCTGAGGAGTTCAATTAGTCGACCTAGGTTATGTTGAAGAAAGTGTATATTCACTAAGATTATTTTTGTAAATTACAAGAATGAGTTTCTTTCTCAATTCATAAGTCTAGGAAAGTCAAAGAGTCAAAGTCATGTATAAGGAGATCTTCTTGAGCCTATGTATAAAAGTATACTAGTCTAAAAGGCCCTCCAAGACAAGCACAATCCTCCAAGACAAAGCCCAAGAAGAATTTTGCAAACAAAACGATGGAAAATGCAGTAAATTCATATTATTATGAAGTCGAAGCTACTATATATACCTTGCTATGGATCTGCGCAAAACAAGGTCAGTCACAGGCATGTTTTCATCTAAGATCCGCATTATAGGAGATAAGATGTCTCTACCATCTTCGGTGACAATCGCAATGGGTCATAATCTTAGATTATTCATAGTGATTAAAGTCTCAACATAGATGCAAAGATGAAGGTCTCAGTGTAGAACACTCTGTCTCAGAAAAACATCATAATCTCGATATATTCAATGTAGTGATATCTTCCCATACCTTTATATAAATCTCATACAATTACAATGATGAATATCATTGTGTCTTGGTCTCAACATGATCACATTTTCCCATACTCAACATGGTCATAACACATAATAGGCATAGTCACAGTCAAGGCATAAAATGCGATGATAAGGATCTCAGTCATCCTACAGAGACACACTCTGTCTCATATTATGGATGCAGTCATAATCTCAGCACAACGTTTGATGTAGATATAATTTTGGTCATAATCCTAATAAATGATCTCAATGCAGGTTTAGTATATAAAGCTTGTTGGTACAATGATGATCTTCGTAAAGATGCAATGATAATCTGAGTGAATATATAGTGATGTTCTCAGTAAATGAATTTGGAGATTCCTTTGTAGCTCTTAGATTTTCCAATTCCATCTGCGACTCTTCATCATTCAATCCCTCCAAGATCTATTATATTACTGCGGCTCTTTACTGCGAAGATCTGCAACTCTTATACACCATATTAGATCTCCAGAGATCTGTAGCTCCATTGATACACCATATTAGATCTGCTGATTCCTCTACGACTCTTAGATCTGCCGATTCCTCTACGGCTCTTACTGTGGCTCTTTATGTGAAGATCTGCGGAGATCTAGAATACTAGTTTCGACATACTACATGCATATTACTGTGGCTCTTCTCTGTAACCAAGTCTTGGAAACCATTTCTAGAATGTAACCAAGTCGTGATATAGATCTGTGACTCTTCACTTCTCTTCTGATCGATTGGGCCTTAGATCTGCGGTTCTTCTCTTTACTGTGGTTTATAGATCTACAACTCTTCACTTCTCTTTGGCAATCTTCTGTGGCTTCTCTTTGGCAATCTTTTATACTTAGCAAAAGAGCATTCTCCAGATGGCTCCCAGCTTCGCGAAAATAGCTGCTGGCTTAGTTTCGTCCACCTCTGGGGGGCAAGCTCTTGCCCATATAGTCAGTGAAGCCCCAACCCCCATTGTCCAGGTGGTCTAGGCCTCACTCGATGAGGATTTGAAGTTCTCTGAGACTGCCCTAATCTGCCGATCCAATGGTTTTTGGCCACGACTGACAACTCTCCACAGTTGGATATCAGAGGCATGGAAGCCTTTAATTCCTGATGCAATTAATATCTACCCCTATGCTAGGGGTTTCTTTATAGTAGATTTTGAAACCCCTAATAGCAGACAATGTATTCTAGTTTCCGGCCCTTGGTTTTGGGAAAAATCAGGCCTATTCATGAGGCCATGGAACCCATCATTCGATCCTTTAACAATAGTCATAACCTTAGCACCAGTTTGGGTGAGATTGCTAAACCTACCCTTGCATCTCTAGAATTTCTCTTCGCTATAAGCAGTTGGAAATGCAATTGGGAAATTTTACTGCAAGTGCCCAGAAACAAAGGAATATGCCAGAACCACCTATGCACGCATCTGTGTGGAAATGGACTTCAACGCCAGATTCCCAGCTAAAATACACCTAACAAGTAAATACTATGTGTGGAACCAGAAACTCGATTATGAAAGAGTCCTCTTCAGATGTTGATCCTGCTTTGAGACATGCCACCTAGCCAAAAATTGCCCAAAAGCCTCCCAGAAAAATTCTGCTAGAAAAAATCACGACATATCTACATGGTGGGAAGGAGCACAAAAGGAACACTACACTGTCATCAAAGAAGAACACTCTCAAGAAAAATCTGAATCACAAGAAATCGGGCAAGAAAGAAACAACTCTCAAGACAAGCAGGGGGAGAGCCCCGCCCAACGACAAAAGAGTGAAGTTGATAACCCCTCAAGCATCAACATTTATGAGGGTTCGAATTCCGCACAACATAAATCTTCATTTAACAGCAAAGCAGATCTCCTAAACCAAACTTCTTCTCCGACTATCTTAAAAAGGACGAACACAATAGATCACAAAGCTAAGATACCAATGTATGTTATGAAACCAACTCACAAAAATGTAGAAAAGATAGATCAATGCCTTAGAATTTAGCCTCTTTGAGAGGGAAACCTCCTTTACATTACAAAAATGAATGCTTCTTTGTTGATTCAAATGACAACCTCCTTTCTATATATAGGAGTCTAAGGAGTCACAATATAACCCATCCGACCTAACAATAATAATATAAAGGCACAAAAATAACAATAGAGGGATTCTATGGGGCACAGTAATAACAATATGGGGACAATAGGGGCACAACAAGGTGTTTACAAAGAAAGGTAACTCCAAACATCTCAAAATCAAAGATCACTTCATATTGAAACAGGTTGAAACCCTAGTAGAAACCCTGATCTCCACTACTAAAGAAGGAAAAGCATATTGAAGAAGAAAAAACATTGTCATCACCTTCAAGGTTATAAAAGCAAGGATCATTTCCTTTCCCTAGAAGAATATCATCCCAGGGAAGCAGCAAATCATCCTCATCAAAAGGAAGAAACCTTTTCCATTGAATAAAGGCTTTCCATCGAAGAGAACACCATCCAAGAGGAAAATCCAATACATCATCTCCAACTAGCATCAAAGTGATCAAGTAGAAGAGTTCATCTTCACTTGTCAAGTAAGTATCTTTCATTTTAAAACCAAGTCTGGTTAAATGACTTCATGACTGTAAGGAGATCTATGGATTGAATGGGTCTTCAAAGGTCCTTGCATGAAATGGGGAGGATTGTCATAATCCTCATAGATAAAAGAAGTTAATCAACATATCAAGGAAAAAGGTCTTCTTTGAATTCACGGGAATGAAGCATTAAGGTTCTCTCATCCCCATGTATGAAGAAAGAAGACATCAAAGAGATATATGAAATACTAGAGGATACATTCTATGAAAAATTAAATATAGAAGGTCACATCACTTAGACATGATCTACACAAAATGAAGGTTCCAAATAAAGAAAGAACATCTTCATGAGATCTCAATTGACAGATCTAGGAAATATGATAAGAAGATAATAATCAAGGTAACAAATATCCATGAAAAAAGAAGGTTACCTCATTCGACAACTTGTGGTATCTATGACAGAAGGAAAAATGTTGAAGAACACAATTATGTGTAGAAAGGAAAAGAAAAATAGTATAAGATTCAAGAAAGAAGCTCATATCACCAAAAAATGGAGGAAGCTAAAGAAAAGGGTCAAGGAATGAGGGAGCAATAGATCTCCACTACGATTAAGATGGCCTCCCTCACAAAAGGATATTATCATAAGCTCCTTGATCTTTAATTAAAGAGATGGCCATGATATTAAGATGCATTCTGGCATCATGAAAACATTAGAAACAAGAGTTTGTGACATTACCATGGGAATCAAGAAGGAAAAAATCCATGGCATACAAACATGTAGGATATAGCTCCTGGGAACCTCAATGGACATTGAAGGAAAGGAAGGTGTAATCGAGGATAAGGCTCATCATACATCAAGTCAAAAAGGAAACATCTGCTAGTTGGGGATATACAATATCCTCAAAATTATTTGATGCTAGTTGGGGATATACAATATCCTCAAAATTATTTGATGGAATCCTCATCGTAGGGCTCACTAATCTAGAGAGAAAGAAAGTGGTTCATCAAGAACTCCAACTCATGGAATTCATGGATAATGTTATGGTGACATAATAATAGAAGCAGATCAAGGGGTTGAAGACACTTCAATCAAGAAAGTTGTTGGAAGAAGCCTATATGACCTAAAGGTGAAATGAGGTATGTATGCATGAATTTAATTTTAAAATGTCATGCCGTATGGTTGTAGAATTCATGGTTTGATCCTTGAAAACCAACCATCAAAAAATTCAAAATCAAACCAAACTCAAACGGAACCCAATCATTGTCAAACCCGAACTAAACCCAAACCATGTGACATTGCATATAGTTTTCTTTCATTTGGGGTTTTATTGGCTACTATTCACCCTTGAGTATAATGATTGGCTCCCTTGAATTTGGACCCATTTTGTACTAGCAAATTTATATTTATAGACAAGGGGAACATAATGACTAACTATTGGTATGTTACATACCATATGATGAGAAATTTGATAGTTGATAAACCTAACGGAGGCAAATCCAATCATCTTTCCACATTATCATATTAAGCACAAAAGTATGGCATGTTTAGTTATAAAAAGAGACTCTTTAAGGAAAAATTAAACCAATAAGCCTTTAAAACATTTCATTTTGCGGGTGAGGAAAATGTGTAAATAATTTCAATCATCAAGAAACCGTTATAAGTCGATGTACCAGGTGACGTCAAACGCGTCACAAAGAATATATGAAGTTTCTTCGATGAATAAGGAAAAAAGTTTGAGAAAATAGAATTACAATAAAGAGTGCAGTGCACTGAATCTAAATCTAAAGCTGTCACTGTGAATGTGAAGGCTATGAAAGAAAAGCATTACAGAGAATGCAGCTATATTTAAGCAACATATTTCAAGTTTTGAGGATTTTCCTGGTCAAGTTGCAAGAAGTCTTTGGAAATTAAATATTTGATCTCGTTTTCGATTGCTTTGACGTCCGGCTTGAACAGGCTTTTGAGTTCATTAAAGCTTTTTGAGTTTCACTCTCAGTTCTGTTCCAAGGTTGATATTTCCACTACCAAGATATTCATCAAACGCAGATTTTCCCTCACTTGCTATAACCAAATCTTTTATCATGAACTCCATCTTTGATGTATACAGCTTCCCATTTTGCTCCTTCAACTTTGCTATCACCTGCTGCTCTATGCTAAGGTTAAAATTTTCATCCGACAATATTCTAGAGGCTAATTTTTTCCTATAAAGTTCACCAAATATATCTTTATTGGAGATATAGCCAACGAGTTTCACCACCTTTTCCAGCATATTCTCAACATCCCCATCGCTTAGTTTTGCATCGGTCTTTTTCACGTCGCTTAGTAGATTATCACAAAATATTGCCAGTATTTCGGCAAATGTGCTTCCTGCAACATCATTTCCACATATTGCCTCAAATCCTAGAATCAAACCCTTGCTAATAATAATGTTTTTTTGAAATGCATCTTCAACATATTCCACATACCTGTCTTGGAGTTGAATGAAATTTCCTACCAAAGCATTTGAATCTTCTTCTTCTTCTGCCTGCTTTGCTATTATTCTTCCTTCTGTGGTCACTTGTTGTATTAAACAACTTGCAATTGTGTCCACACCCTTCGATATTTTGTACAAGCTGCGTTAGATAAGGCGAAAGTAGTTCATTTTGTACTATTAGTAATAGTTTCTCTTTGGTGGTGGAGTGCAAATAATGGGAAACCCTCTCCTCCTCTTGTTTTAAACACTCTTAAGCCTTTTTGAGAAAGTCAGGAAAAGAGAAGAGTGAAATCCATAAAGCAGCCTTTGTGGAGTAATAATTTCGAGTATCTCCCAACATCTGTGCTTCAAAATCGTTCTCGTACAAACCCACTCCTGCATCGTCCATTTCCAATGTCCACGAAAAAGTTTAAAACGTTTTTCAGCAAAGACCAATCTGCAATTCGCTCTCCCTCACGCTCACTGTAAATGAGCGCCAGCACTGCATTCCTTGCAGTAGCCTTGATTTCATGGTACACATGCTGCCGGAAACTCATGAACCCTGCATCTCTGAGAGGAGTCAAATGGTTCATTTTAACAAAGTAACGATCCAAATAACTGAACCACTTTGAAAGCCAGTGTACGATCACCTTATAGTTTTCCCAGCGTTTGACAAGTTGTTTCAACATCACCTCTCCATCCTTATTCCTGAGATCTGGCAAAATGACACCCACTAGGCATTCTTGTAACCAGTCCTTGTATCTATCATACAGTTGTTGCCTTTGAGAAGGGTTTTTTAGGGCAATGTTGTAACCAATAGTGTAAGTGTCAGCGTGGTCGTCTGCAACAAACAGTTCGGCTTCTGAAAACCCTTCCAAGATCCTTGCCAACCTTAAGAAACGGTTGTATAAAATGTCAAACCCTTGCTCCATCTCTACCGTAATACCAGTTCTTCTCCGCCCTTACACTTTTCCTACTGATTCTGCGCTCAATCGTTCTAGACACCTTTCGTAAGTAGAGGATATTCGATTTAATTGACGTATTGCTATGCCCACGATATCCCTTTATAATCGAAAAGTAAGACACAATCACGTCCATTCACATTCAAGAGGGAGACAACATTTCATTTTGTAAGAACGTCGGCCTTTAATTAGTTCAAATGAGAAACTGATATCAGCATTGTATAAATTCATGTTACCATATGATGCATTCTATGATGATATATTTGAATAGATAATTTATAGTCGAGTCAGGATTATCTTGAATGTATTAATATAGTTTATTTATTTTTAAATTGATGGTCAATACACATCAAATTAAGGGATTTACCTATTTGGAGTGAAATTTTATCATTTTATCCTTAACATAATCATATTGATAGAACAGTCCATATATATTTATAGATAGGTGGTTTTAATAGAGTATTCCATATATATTTAATAAAGTATATTAAATATTTTATTAATATATCAGGGAAGAAATAGTTGACTATGGGTGATTATGGTTACATGTTTTGTAAATAGTTGATATTGTTGATTTTTTTCTTTGCATGAAGAATTATTCTTTTCATCACATCAGTGTGATGATCATTTTTTTTCATGGCCATGATGAGAAATTTTTCACCTTGAAAAAATTGATCGTATTTATTCGCGCATAACAATCATTTTTAATAATGTATATGTGCTAGTTGACATCTAACATGCATGAGGAAGATTAGACCTCATTGATGAATGAATCGAGCTCATCAAAGAGCAATTGTGGAAGTTGGTTTCAACATGATTTATCTACCTTATTTCTAATAGCCAATGAGTCTCCCCTCTTGTCGTTGTACCCAAAAACAATTGCAAGTGGAGAATTTGTGTAGATTATAGATAACTTAACAAGTCGACTCATAAGGTTCACTTCCTATCCCCATTCATCGACCAAGTGTTGGATACCTTAGGCGAGGGGGAAATATTTCTCTACCCTCAATAGATTTAGCAAATATAACCAAATTCAAATCGCTCCCGAGGATTGTGACAAAACCATGTTGATATGTCCCTCAGTGACATCTTCCTACTTTATTCGTACAACTTTCCAACAAGAAGTAATTGGAATATTTTCTTACTTCATCCATGAATATGTGGAAATTTACGTGGACAATTTTACAACTTATGGTGATGAATTTGATGTAGCTTTGGCTAATGTACATAAATTGTTATTGAGATGTAAGGAATGCCACATAGTCGTTAATAATGAAAAAAATTAATGATGTTAGTTGACGACATCATACTTCATTTAAAGGTATAAAATTATATCTAGCAAAAATTAAGGTAGTATTGAATTTTCATCACCATAAGGTAATATTTAACATCATACTTCATCAAATTGTTGGATATGCAATAATACTAAGAGGGGAGGCGGGTTAGATCAATATAAAACAATTTTCAATTAAAAAAAAGTTGGAGGTAGAACATGGATCATAGGATATATGTGGAAACCTATCAAGGAAGAAATGAAAAACTTCTTTGGATTGATTTTTCTTTGAGGGAACCAACCTACTCTTACAATCTTTGTAGGAACCAAAATATAGGGTACACCAATGCTCTTAATCCATCTATGTATTAGCCTACAATAAATAACAATCCCCTCTACTAATTTATAGGTACTAACCTATAGGAGACACCAATCCTCTCTACTACTTTGTACGCACCAACGTATAGGAAACACCAATCCCCTCTAATCGATTATCTCCAATCCTTTCTTCTTTGGTCCACTTTCCTCTTCTTCATTTTTTTGTAGTCCCCTACTTCCTCTCTCCAATCTCTAATATTTTATCCTCCAATTCACTTTTCCCTTCTCAAGTTTTTGCAACCACCTCACTCCCTCTCATTCATCCATAATTCATTAACCATTCCTTCACTAATGTAATTATTTTTCATTGTATCTTAAATAAAGATCCTACCAACTCTTCTCTCTGTCATTCTCCACAACTTTCAAAAATGAATGATCTTTTATTTTAGTACCATTACGATGTTATTCCCACAATATCCTTTTAAATAGAGTACAAAATCATAGTTTCTCTAATCACACATCCTCCATGAAGGAACAACGTTACCTTAATATTGAAAGAACATCAAATATTCATTACTTGAAATGAGAAATACCTCTACAATCTATATTTTATTAATTAATTGTAGTAAGAATGATGTCAACACCATATAAAAAAAATTCACCACATTTTAATTAATTCAATTGAGACATACGTCTGTAATTCATATCCAAATCCTTCATTTATGTAATAATCCCCTTTAATTCTTCATTTATCCAATAAATGTAAATGAATTTGACAATCACAACATCCAATGAAGTTAGTTGTAGAAACATATTGATGATGTCGGGATATATGTAGATAGGAAGTTATCTGCCGTGGGAATAAATATGAGAGAAAATAATGAATACATTGGACTAACATTAGTAAATATGGTTGACACAAGATTATCTAATACATTTTATATGTCACTTTGCATATAAAAGGTAAAAAAAATGGAACTAATTAGTGTATATCTGTAGAAATTTTGAATAATTTAACACATATTCAACAGAGATTATCCTGATCATGTACTATTGCGGAAAACATACACAATACATAAGCTCCTCTACGTTGATCATCAATATAGCATCATCAATAACAATAAAACATCAAGAGCATTCACACATTAACACAGTATGTATCCCGGGGAAAGCATCTCGCTAAAAACCCCAACTATCTGTATATTAATGATTGAGTCATGTAACATTACACAGCATAATACTCTCACAAGTATCTCCACCTCTGTTACACACAATACAGCTCAGATCTGATCTCCAAATCTCTTCCGCTGCTTGCCTGCCTCCACTGCTCAATCCTACAAGAGAAATGATGATAATACCAAGCAAACACGTATTTACTTGGAAAAATCACGTAAGCACAAGCTACAATGTGGGAAAACTCATTGGCATACTCAATCCCTTTATTGTGCAAGATCTGGTGCACAACTATAGTCACAACTGATAGCAATCTGATTCTCTACCACCTGTCCCTGTTGAACTGAACATGCACTGACATGCAACTGAGTTAACTGATGTATTCATTAGTTGTATTATGAGTTAATAACTTGTGAATTAAATAATAACTAATTCACCCAACTCATCTCTAGTCTATTTGCCAGTTAGACTAAATACAACCAGTTTAACAAAGCTAAACTGAACACAACTCCATCAACTGCACCTCCATCCGCTAAACTCAACTCACTTGAGTTCTAACTGAAGTCCTGCATGCAAATATTAGTCATCCCATAGGTAACCACGTATTTCCTTCTGGGATCTGCATGTACCACATCCGGAGCTCATCCTGAAGTGCTCCAAGAGAATAAGACAAAGTTTATAGTCTAAATATTATTATGAGCTAATAATATTTGACTGTTCTAAATGTTACACTGAAATTTGTCACCATGACTATCTGCAGTTAATATGGCTCCATCAATAGTCATATTATCCTCCTTGTCAAGCCTAATACCTCTGCTCTTCATGTTAAGCTTCAAAAAAGAGAGAAAGTCACTAAAAACATGTTTATCTCTGGGTACGCAGGTTCTCTCTACCTTGCTTGCGTGTATGCATCCCAAACTCATTGTACCTGCGTACTTGTACGCTCTGTAAGCCAAAGGATGGGTGCGTACCCCTGTAAAGGTCAAAAGGCGCGAG
>APFE030431957.1:13534-146943 GCA_000404065.3 Pinus taeda | reverse complement strand
TCCCAGCTCATCTCGACACTGAGTGAACTTCGTGAGATACTGGGGCATACTGTCTCCATTCTCACACTTAGATGTTTCTGAGTTTATCCTTGAGCGCCATTCCACTAGCTCAAAAACTCAACTGCTTTCGATCTAAAATTCGTGAGAACGAAGTATTTCTTGTACAGAGATCGACTGTATGGGCATTCACCGGATATCTCACCTTCCAAAAGAAGGATGAATCCAGAGGCTACCTGGCCCGATTACAGACTCTGCCTGAAGAAATAAAACGTAGTCACTTCCTGAATAATAGATTTGATGATCAATCCTCGCTTTGATATCCTGTAGAAATCTCTTCTACAAATCAACCAGCTCTGATACCATGTAGAAATTTTGAATAATTTAACACATATTCAACAGAGATTATCCTGATCATGTACTATTGCAGAAAACATACACAATACATAAGCTCCTCTACGTTGATCATCAATATAGCAGCATCAATAACAATAAAACATCAAGAGCATTCACACATTAACACAGTATGTATCCCGGGGAAGGCATCTCGCTAAAAACCCTAACTATCTGTATATAATGATTGAGTCATGTAACATTACACAGCATAATACTTCTCACAAGTATCTCCACCTCTGTTACACACAATACAGCTCAGATCTGAATCAATCACTGGCTCAAATCTCCTTCGCTGCTTGCCTGCCTCCGCTGCTCAATACCTGCTCAAGAACTGATGATAATTCCAAGGCAACCACGTATTTCCTTGGCAAAATCACGTGAGCACAAGCTACAATGTGGGAAAATACGTGGGCAAACTCATTGGCATACTCAATCCCTTGATTGTGCAAGATCTGATGCACAACTATAGTCACAACTGATAGCAATCTGATTCTCTAACACCTGTCCCTGCTGAACTGAACATGCACTGACATGCAACTGAGTTAACTGATGTATTCATTAGTTGTATTATGAGTTAATAACTTGTGAATTAATTAATAACTAATTCACCCAACTCATCTCTAGTCTATTTGCCAGTTAGACTAAATACAACCAGTTTAACAAAGCTAAACTGAACACAACTCCATCAACTGCACCTCCAGTCCACTAAACTCAACTCACTTGAGTTCTAACTGAAGTCCTGCATGCAAATATTAGTCATCCCATAGGTAACCACGTATTTCCTTCTGGGATCTGCATGTACCACATCCGTAGTTCATCCTGAAGTGCTCCAAGATAATAAGACAAAGTTTATAGTCTAAATATTATTATGAGCTAATAATATTTGACTGTTCTATATTTAGACTGAGCAGTCACTCCGCTGTGGTGTCACTCCGCTGTCCATCTATTTTTTCCAACTTGATCAATCATCCATAAATAGCAACCTGCAATCTATAGACATGATCCATATGTCTAAAAATAGACATAGTCTAAAAATAGACTTGCGCCAAAAATAGCCTGCGGGCCCACTTAGTGAAGGTGACTCTTTTCACTAAGCTCCATCATCTTGTTGCAAACTCAACAATATCAACCACATTTAGTAATGCAGTTGTGCTAGTTGACACCCTTATCTTCAATAGGAAGGATTAGTAGACTATGGTTGACTATGGCTAAATATCTTCAAGCTATGGTTGAGGAGGTCTATTATGGTCAACATATAGTTGACTATGGATGACCATGCTCGTACATAGCTAACTACAATTGACTATGATAGATTATGATTGACTATCATTGATCGTGACTCACCATGTTTGATCATGGTTGATGATGGTTGACCATGGTTTGACCATGATAACCATGAATTGACATGTTTGATAAATTTGACCATGGTTGATAACATTTTTCTGTGATAGATTATAGTTGTCCATGTTGACAATGGATGGCCATGGTTGACCATGTTTGACCACGAACAACATGGTTCACCATGCTCAACCATTTTAACCATGGTTCACCATGGTTTCCCATCTTGAGCATAATAGAGCATGGGTTGACCATTATTGTTCAAGGTTTTCTATGGTTGAATGGACATGACCATGATTGATCATGGTTGAAAAATGTTGACCATGGTTGACCATTTTGATAATGTTTGGCATGTATGAGTTTGTTTGACCATAGTTGATCTTGGCCAAACATGGTCGACTATGGTCAACATATGATTGACTATGGGTATCCATCGTTGTTCAAGGATTTCAGCAGTTGCCTATAGATGAATATGGTAAAAAACCGATGACTATGATGCCTAGGTTTATTAAGGTTGACCATGTTCGACCATATTGTCCATTGTTGACCATAGTTAGCCCTGTTGACCATGCAAACCATTATTAAATATTTTTTGACCATAAATTACCGTGGTTTTTTATCCATATTTATGAAGGAACGAATTGAAATACAATATAAATAGAAACACTGAGATACAATGAAACCAAACTTCAATTCATTAATAAAAAACTACCAAAAACTGTTTACATGCAGAATGGAAATAAACTAGCATAGGCGATGGTAGCTTATCTTTGAGAAGAGATGCGGCAACTACATGCCTTCTAAACTATGTTACAATGAGTCTTGAAGGCCTATTTATTATTAAAAAATAATGGAAAACCTTAAACATCCAAAAAACCTAACCCTACGAGATGAAGCACCAAAAGTAAGTGGGCCCCGTTAGGGTAAATTGATACATCAACTTGTCGGCGTCATAACTTTGGCATAAGATCTATTGTTGATGTGTACGGTACCTCACTGGAAGATCTATTTGAGGAATATAACTTTCTTCTACAAGCTATGGGTATTCCCATTTTACAAAAAAAACATCGTTTGGGGCCTCAAAGTGACTCTAAAAGTTCAAGGCTCGAAAATTTGCCAAAACTAATAAATCGTCTACAATTAAGGAAGCTGAAAGAAACAATTTTGGGGATCCAATTGGAATAGGCTGATGTCCACCAATATCCACCTGGATCACCCCCCCCACCTTAGGAATTAATTGTCCTCATTGCATTGAGTTCCTCCATGAGATGGGGAAACTTATGTTGAACTTGCTCCCTCGTAAGCCACATGCCTTGGTTGAGGAGTTGGATATCTTTGATAACCAGTTACAGTTGGATATTTTGCTGGCGAGTGTTGTTTATCTTCATCCATGATCCAATTAGTTATGGCATGTTCCATGCAGTGTCGGTTCAAATCTGTTGGTTTGAGTTGTTCTCTAATTTCTGATGTGTTTAGTAATGGTCGAAAGTTTGCCCAAAGGAAGTCCACATAGAACACTGGGTCTAAGCTAAGGAGTGGGGGAATGCTAAGCTCAAAATGATTGTCTCCCATACCCTTGGTGATAGTGTAAGGCCCATATCAGAGTGGTTTTATCTTCTGATGGGCTCCAGTAAGGTGTTATTTCTGCAAATGCAACAGAATTTGTCACCTATTGAAACTTCTGCGACACCCGATGTTGATGATGTAACTACTTGTAATTGGAATTGGATTTATCCAAGATGTCATGCACTTGCTAGAAAATATGTTGGATGCGTTTAATAAATCGGGTTGCTTTATCATCCTCGAACTATAGATGTGTGGATTTTGTGTAAATCTAGAACTTGCTTGCAATCCACTAGCATCTAGTAAGTGATCGCAAACTCTGAATCATTCTTTTACATTTGTGGCCATCCAAGGGTCTTGTGGCCATAAGAGTTGAGAACAGTAGTTAGTGCGATAACTGGGGGTCGAATGAGGAAATATACAACATGATTGGTGCTACCCTTCTTGTACTTAATGTTTAAGGGTAATTGTTGAATATATGTAGTCCACTTCTCATGGCGATCATTTGTAACTTCCCTTGTGTCTATATAAACTGAAGAGGTCAATGATATGTGTGGATGACTGTCTCATTCCCCAAAATGTAATGTTTCCATTTTTGGAAAGACTACATGATAGAGTACATCTCTTTATCATAGGTGTGGTACTTCTGAATTGTATTGGAAAGTATATCACTGTGATATGTCATGGGATACCCTTACTAGTTGATAACTACACCAATAACATATTCAGAGGCATCCATCTCGATTTCGAATGGCTGTTGCAGGTTTGGCAATGTGAGTATAGGTGTAGAGCAGGGGCGGTGCTTCAGTTCAATGAATGCGTTATGTTGGGACTTGAACCAAGAAAAAATTGCTTTCACTCTACCCTTTGTAACTTGACTCAAAGGCTAAGTGATATGGGAGAATTCCAACACAAACCTTTGATAAAAATTGGTAAGGACCAAAAAGTTGCAATACTCTATTAGAGTGGTTAGGGTTAGTCAACCTAGAAAGAATTGGATCTTAGCCAAATCCACATTCACACCTTTCTCATCTATGACATAACCCAGATATTGGACCTGACCCATGCCAAAGGTGCATTTCTCTAGTTTGGCGAATATTTTGTGTCGTCGTATGCTTTGAAGGACCCGTTGAATGTGTTTCAAGTGATCCTTCCCACTCTTGCTAAAGATAGGGATGGTGTCTAGATATACAACCACAGATTAGTTGATGAAGGGCCGCAAGATGTCATCCATCAACATCATAAAAGTTGCAAGTGAATTTGTCAACCTGAAAGGCATGACAAACCATTCAAAAAGGCCCTCCTTTGATTTGAAAGTGGTCTTCCATGCATCTATGGGCTCTATTGGAACCTAGTGATAATCAAACTTAAAATTGATCTTACTGAAATACTTTCCCCCCTTGAGCTGGTCAAGAAGGTCATCAATCCATGGGATTGGATACCTATTCTTGAGAGTGATTTTGTTCACTTCCTGATAGAGCCTCTAGGTCACATCCTCCTTTTGTACAAATATAATCAGGCTCCCACAAGGTGATGAACTTGGTCGGGTGTGACCTTTTTGTAGCAGCTCTTGGATTTGCCACTTGATCTCTTCATTTTTAGAATGGAGTGGGTATATTGATCCATTGGGTAGAGGTGATATAGGGATTAGATCAATCGAATAATTAACCTAAAAGTGTGAGGGAACTCCTATGGGTGAGGAGAAATGTCCCTGTATTCTTCCATGACCTTATCCACCTACTTCTGCTGCATGGAGGAAACTTTCTTAGGGTCCATGAATGTGGCCATGATCTTCCCCTTACTTTAAGAATGAATAAAAAAGAAATAAAAAATTCTCGATCTGGGAGATGATCTTACTGCATTTCTTAGCAGAGATCAAAGAGATGGTGGAAGGAGGGACTAACCATGATATCTTGCATAACTTATTTCCCAAAGTAATAATAGCAGTGAAAGGCCTAAACTCATACACAACATGATGCTTCCACAGGTATAGCTAACTTAATAATACATCACAAACATCAAGAGGAGCAACATCACACAATACCTCATCCGTGTAGCGCTTGTTGTAGGGAATATGAAATTGCTGGCTGACATGGAGATATCGTCCTTGTTGAAGTCACCAGGTGGTGTACGGTTGTGGGTGTGGTGTGGTTAGTAGGTCCAACTGATTCATGTCCTCTACTGAAATGAGGTTCTTTTGGATTTCGTTGTTGAAAATGAACTGCAATGACGAATCCTTCACCAACATCTGTGAGTGGAAGAGACACTCCCCCTCGTTTGGATTTTTGGGCTCAATATTTTGGACCTTAGTGGTGGCAACAATGGCTCTAGATTCTGTGTCAATAATCTACTTCCCCTTGTTACTCCCCATGTATGTTTTTGGATAGGAATCAAAAGATGCATTAGACTTTGAAGCTTCCAGATTGACCACCAATGACTTCTTGGCACAACACTCATTTGCGTTGTGAGACGGGTTCTTGTGGAACTCATATCACTTTTATGTTTCCTTCTTCATATTCATGGTACCATTATTTTCTTGTGGCTTCGATGGGTTTTCCTAGGCCGCTCCATCTTTGTTTTGTCTTTTTTCCTAGAGTTTGGGGCTGCTCTTGCCCTAGTTCTAGTTCGTGAATCCAAAATTGTGCTTTTGTTTTTTTTGTTTTTCATTCTTGGCAGCGTTGCATCAAGTAAGGAGATGTTCAGGAACTCCATTTCTCCTTGAATATATTTGTGAATAAAACCATGGTACTTGAGTACTAGACAATGCTCAGAGTCTTTGATACCCAACTTTGTGCGTAGAGTATGAAAAACATTTTTGAGCTCATGCACATTTTGGTCACTTTGCTGTCGGAGTGTGGTCCACATATGTACTTGTCCTCATAGCTCCCTACATGGTAATATTCTTCTTTAGGATAATCTCAAAAAGAGTTCCAAGAGGGGGTGACTGTAAACAAAGAGGGTTCCTCAATCCTTCTCTCACAATAATTTTTTCACCAATACTTTACACGGGGGGGGGGAGAGGGGGGAGAAACCATAAGAATTACAAATTTAATTTTCTCCCCATCAAAGAAGCTATGAACCAAAAAATAATGTTCTAACAGATTCAACCATTTATCTACAAAATCGACATCTATGTTCCATTCGAATATAGGGATATCAAAGTTTACATGTACCTTGAAGGAGGTGGTGCCTCCAAAGTGACTGTTGGATGAATATATGCCACTAATGGGCATCCGCTGAAGGATAAGGGAAAAGTTGTCTGTGATATCATCGCTTTCCTTCTCGAGAGCTTATTTGAGCAAAAGTATGATAAGATTTCATGCTTCATCATCCTTCTTTTCTTCTGCCATGGGAGGTCATCAATGTCGGCGAGGACTGTCTTCCAAAGGCTCAACCAGTTCAAATCCCAAATCCTTATATCTCGACCTCATTAGGGACATTCACACAAAAATAGAGAAAGAGGAGACTGCTCTAATACCAATGATCCAGATTTATGAAGGGAGAAAATGAAAGACAAATATAAATAAAAACACATAGATATAATGAAAACATAACTTCAATTCATTAATAACAAAGTAATGAAAAATGTTTACATGCAGAATGGAAATAAACTAGCTCACGTGATGGTAAATTATCTCTTAGAAGAGATGTGAAACTACATGCCTTCTGAACTATGTTATAATGAGGATCAAAGGAATATTTATTATTTAGAAACAATGGAAAACCCTAAACATCTAAAATCCTTAACCCTAGGAGATGAAGTTCCAAAAGTTTGTGGGCCCCGTTGGGGTAAATTGGTACATTAACTTCTTCGGGTCGTGACTTTGGCATACGATCTCCATTTGATGCGTACAATACCTCGTTGGACAAAACTATACAAGGACTACAACTTCCAACTATAAACCAATACCATAAACTACAATTTTTCTTATTTTCCATAAAAATGATGTTTAAGGTCTCAAAATGGCTTGAGAAGTTGAGGACCCGAAAAACTACAAAAAATAGTAAATTGTGCTATAATTAAGTAAACTGAAAGAAACAATGGTGGGGGTCCCAATTGGAATAGGTGGGTGGCCACCAATATCCACCTAGATCATTTTCCCATGTTATCTATGGACTATGGTTGCATATGGTAAACACATGGTTGACTATGTCTGACCATGGTTAATTATGGTTGAGAAATGATCAACATATGGTTAGCTAAGGTCGACTATGGTTTAAAAAGGTTGACTATGTTGACTATGGTCAACCATATCATAATGGATGACCACTATGACATGTTTGATCATTGTGACATTGATATTTTGTTACCACATTTGACATTATCAATTATGATTGTCCATGTTTGAATTTGCTTGACAATTAAGAATCTGTTAGACCATATTTCGACATCATTGATTATGGATGACCATTATGAAATGATCATATTATGACACTAAGATATGGCTGTCACATTGTGGCATCAACTTTTTGCTCATAAACTTGTTGGAATCATAATTATATGGAGAGCGCCAAGGGGGAATCATTATAATACATTTTTTTACTTCTATAAAAAATTATAGCACCATAGAAATAAAACTTGTAGGTGGAACATGGATCACAGTATATACATGGAAACCGATAAGGGAATAAATCCAAAACTTCTTTTAATTTATCGTTCTTTAAAGGAACCAACCTACTCAAGCTACTTGTATAATCCTTCTAGGCACCAAAATGTAGGGGACACCAATGTCCTCAATATTTGTATGTACCAACCTATAATAAAAATAATCCCCTTTATGTCTTTATAGGTACCAACCTATAGGAGGAACCAATCCCCTCAGCTACTTTGTACACACAAACCTATATAAGACACCAATCCTTTCTTATCAATTATCTCCAATATGTTCTTCTTTGGTTTACTTTTCTCTTCTTTAATTTTTTGTAGTCACCTGCTTCGACTCTTTGATCTTTAATGTTTTCTTCTCTAGTTCACTCTACCCTTCTCAAGTTTTTGTAGTCACCTCATTCCTCTCTCAGAAATTTAATTTTATTCTCTAGTTAGATTTTTTCTTCTACAATTCTCTACAATCATCTCATTCCCTCTCATTCATCCACAATTTATCAACCTTTCCTTTATTAATGTAATTCTGTTATATTATATCCTACCAACCTATAGGAGGAACCAATGCCTCAGCTACTTTGTACACACAAACCTATATAAGACACCAATCCTTTCTTATCAATTATCTCTAATATGTTCTTCTTTGGTTTACTTTTCTCTTCTTTGATTTTTTGTAGTCACCTACTTCGACTCTTTGATCTTTAATATTTTCTTCTCTAGTTCACTCTACCCTTCTCAAGTTTTTGTAGTCACCTCATTCCTCTCTCAGAAATTTAATTTTATTCTCTAGTTAGCTTTTTTCATCTTCAATTCTCTACAATCACCTCATTCCCTCTCATTCATCCACAATTTATCAACCTTTCCTTTATTAATGTAATTCTTTTATATTATATCCTAAATAACGATCCTATTGAATTATTCTTTATATCATTCTCTACATCTTTCATAAATGAAGGATCTCTTATTTTAATGCCATTATGATGCCATTCCCACCATATTCTTTTACAATGGAAAACAAAAACACAATGTATATGATCACACATCCTTTCATGAGGGGCACAATTTTATCTTAATATTACAAGAACATCAAATTTTAATTAGTTGATGAGAAATACCTATTTAGTATATATCCTCTTACTTAATTGAAGTGAGAAATTGATACCAACACCACATAAATATTTTCTCCACATTTTAATTAATTCAATTAAGACAAACCTTCATAGTTTATATCCAATTTCTTATTTTTTCATAATAATGCCTTTAACTCTTCATTTATCCATTAACTTTCAATGAATTTGAGAACAAAAACATGCAATGAATTTGGCTATGAAAACATATGGATAATCTTGGGATATATGTGGATAGAAGGTCATATGCAGTGGGCAGGAATATGAGAATACATAGGACTAGCATAACCACATTAGTAAATGTGGTTGATATAAGTCGATCTAAAATATTTTATATGTCACTTTTCATATAAAGGTAAACAAATGGAACTCATCAATTTATATCAACCACATTTACTAATTTTGTTATGTTATTTGACACCACCATCTTCAGACGGAAGGATTAGTAGTCCATGGTTGACTCTGGATGAATATATTCAAGTTATGGTTGAGGAGGTCTATTATGGTCAACTAATAGTTGACTATGTGATGTGAATATTCTATTAGAGTTTCTAAAATTGGCCCCTTTTTGCAGTCGGTACCCTGTAAAAAAGATCGCTTAGCAAAACCACCAAGTTCAAGTTGTCTTTATAGCCCTAAGAGTCAAAATCTTCACAATATATGCCTTAGAGAAAAGTTCTATACACTATGCATGTATGATTCAGAATTGAAACCCTGATTAAACAAATGGTGGAAGGAATTTAGAATAGTACCGATGTGTCCTGGCATTTAAAATTATGGTGCATAGCCTTGGCCACTCCAAATTACATTGTCAGGTTAGGCATAGGCCGGGTGGGCTCCACCCACTCCATTCCAACCTGGTGATGAAACTTTGTGCAACATATTGTAACTTTTGGGTAATCCCAACCCTCAAGCCTCTGGTCTATTATAACATGAAACATTGGGCACTCTCCCTTCAGGTATTACCTTTGGTATGACATGTCTTGATCCCTATCTACCTAGTTGTGCACACTTGGGTTCTTATTCATTCCTTTAGGTTTGACTTTCATGTCATCCGTTGTTAGGTCCCTATACTACTAGTGTAATCCCTTATCGTTATTAGTACAACCCCCTTATTATATTGTTGTGCCCATGTAGTCCCCAAATTGTTATTATTGTGCCCCATAGGAGCCCACTATTGTTATTATCTTTCCCTTACATTATTATTGTTATGTCGCTCTGATTATATTATGACCCCTTAGACTTTTATAGACAGAAAGGAGGTCTTGTCATTTGTATCATCCAAGAATTGTTCATTTGTGTAATGTCAAGGAGGTTTCCCCCTCAAGAGGCTTATTTCTAAGGCATTGATCTATCTTTTATATCTTTTTGTGAGCTGGTTTCATAACATTTGGTATCAAAGCTTTGGATTCTAGGGTTTCACTGCTCCAAACAGGTCATTGTGGAATTTTCACTATAGTTTTTTTTTTTGCGATGCTTAAGAAGAAAAAAAAACATGTTTGAGACGAAATCGCTCTGAACCTCGGGCCCAAATTTCAGATCTTGGCTCGCTATATTTTCATATATATGATCTGAGGAGGTTAGGGTTTTTGCAGACTCCCAAATTACATCGTGAACAAGTGACCTTGGGAAAATCATCATAACTTTCTCTCTAAGCATTAGATTGAAATTTCGTAAGAAGTTACAGAAAGAGAACGAACTTTATTTTGTTTCGGTATAATTTTTAGAACTTAAGGTTGAAAATGTGACACATGGCACGTTGTACAAGTTTCCTCTATTGAACTATTCTAGAACGAGGTCATCTTGGGATATTGGGAATAAATCTTTCTTCATGAATCCAATCATGATTAGACTTGCGGAGTTAGAAAGAGGACTCAGAGGCCTATTACAAGCCAAGATTTCTAAAATTAAAGATCCGAAATTACAAATTTATAGTCGTTTCAAGATCTAGCTCGTAAAATCAAGAAAAAGTGAGATGAGGAAGTTTGATGGCAAGGATTTGGTAAATTGGATACTACAGATGGAGAAATATTTTGATCTATATGGTGTACCACTGTTACAAAAGGTACGTATTGCATCTAATTATTTATAATCGAATCAATTTTTATGGTATAAAGGTATTTGTTCTTGTAAACCACTTGTCACATGGTCAATTTTCATGGAGGAAATGATAGCACATTATGACGATACCAAGAGCAACACCTTCTTTAGCCAATTGATAAATCTAAAACAAACGTGTTCAAGGGTAGAGGACATTGAGGACTTTCAAAAATTGAATATAAGGGTAAATGATATTCTAGGGAAGCAAAAGATAAATAGTTTTATTTATGCCATGGAAGCTGATATCAATGGTATGAAAGCATATTGGAAGAAAGGCATGGAAGATTTGAAGAAAGACATGAAAGGTTTGAAGGAAGGTGGGAAAAAGATGCTACAAGAAAGGCTTCCTAATGAGAAAAAGGATCAAGAAATGTCAAAAGAAGAGGATATACACCGGGAACCAAACCTAGAGAAAGAATAAATGAATCCGAACATATCTTGTATTGCAATGACATGAATTACCACTCCTCAAACTCTCAATATAGAAGGGCATATCAAGAAGAAGAAGGTTCAAGCAATGAAATATCAAGAAGAAAAGTATCAGTAACCATCAAAAGAAAAGGATACTCACCAGGAACCAACACTAGAGAAAGAAGAAATGAATCCGACCATATCTTGTAATGCATTAGTCTGAATTACCACTCCTCAAACTATAAAGATAGAAGGACATATCAAGAAGAAAAAGGTAATAGTGTTGATAGATTTGAGTAGTACCCATAATTTTATTCATTGTAATATAGCCAAGGAATTGAATTTCTTCCTATATCCAGCACCAGAGTGTCAAGTGACGGCTGTAAGTGGAGGAACCATAAATTGCTCTGGAAAGTGCCATAATATCAAGCTATCCATGGGAGAATATGTATTGAATAGCCAAATGATTTCCGTTCCAATGGGTGGTACTGATGTTGTACTAGGAGTCCAATGGCTACAATCCTTGGGTATAATAGCTTTTAATTTTCAAGAACTTTTCATGAATTTTTCTTCAGAAGGAAAGGAAGTTGAATTAAGGGGTATCACAGGGAAACTAGGAAAGATAATTAGCTCTAACAGAATGACAAAGCTTCTAAAGAAAGAACAATGAGGCATAATTGCATAATTATGTTCGCTAATGGTTCCCACATCGAAATCATCTATTTCTCCAGATCTCCAAAAAGTCTTGGACAATAATTCCAAGGTATTTTAGACTCCCAAAGGTATCCCACGTATTCGTGATCATATGCCCAAAGGAGTGAAATTGAACATATGTCCATATGCCCATATGCCTTATAGATGTCCATATGTCCATATGCCCATATGTCCATATGTCCATATGCCCATATGCCTTATAGATGTCCATATGTCCATATGCCCATATGCCTTATAGATGTCCATATGCCCAAAGGAGTGAAATTGAACATATGGTTGCAGAAATGGTAGAGGTTGGTATAATTATCCAACCAAATTTGAGAAACAAAGCAAGGGATGAATGGAAAAATGGCGAAGCAGGGTGGGAACTCATTCAAAAGTTGTCGAAGATCTCAGTTTCGAACATATTGCCAGAACTTGACAAGGAAGGAAAAATCATATTGGAACCTGAAGCATTCATAGAAGCTAGAAGTCGAGAGCTATAAAATTGATAAATTTCAGAGTATCTGATCAAGTGGAAGAACTTACCCATTGAACATTCCACAGGGAAGGACGAGAATTTTATATAGAAGCATCAAGAACTACTCAAGCATTGAGGACAACACTTTTTTAAGGATAGGGGAATGTTAGGTCCCTATAGTACTAGTGTAACCCCTTATTGTTATTATTACAACCCCCTTATTATATTTTTGTGCCCATGTAGTCCCCATATTGTTATTATTGTGCCTCATAGAAGCCCACTATTGTTATTATTGTGCCCTCACATTATTATTGTTATGTCGGCTCTGATTATATTATGACCCCTTGGACTCCTATATATATAAAGGAGGTCCTGTTATTTGTATCATCCAAGAATTGTTCATTTGTGTAATGTAAAGGAAGTTTCCCCCTCAAAGAGGCTTGTTTCTAAGGCGTTGATCTATCTTTTCTATCTTTTTGTGAGCTGGTTTCATAACATCTGTTCTATCAACACCTGCACTCAATTAGGTCCCACTCCCAATGCTTCTAGCCCACTTATATGAGCCTGACACATTGATAACAGGGCACTTATGAGTGTTGCCGAGGTGAAACCTTCAGGTTGGGCCTATAGTTTCCCACAAGATCAAAGCTCCTCACTCGCTCCTTTAGTTTGTGCATCCATGTCCTTCCTTCTGGCTTACAATTTCAACTTTCAACTTATAGTTTATCTGGGTCGCCAGGTAGATTTGTGTCCCATAATCTGGAAAGTAATGATCCTGACCCCCAACAACTAACAAACTTTCCAACAATAATGAAATCCAATAAGTTTTGGCCTACTGGACTTAGTCTCAACCACGTTTCTTTGTCCCTCTAGTTTTCTTTGGCCCTTAGTTTTCCTCTCTTATTTGCGATGCCTCTAGGGCATTTATTTGGATAAATCCTATCCCTTCATCTCATCCATTTCAATGCTCCAAACACCAACTAAATGTAAGGCAACAAATCAAAACACAAATTTTTCTGTAGGATTGTGGGAGAATAATGGATTAATATAAAACACAACATAGAGCTCTTGTGAAAGAAAATCACACTCCACCACACTTCTCTTTATTTTCATTAATCAAATATATGAATATTACATTAATTTAGTTACTATCCTCGAATATAGAATATGAGGACTAATTTAGAGAAAAATCTACCTAAACTACAACTACTAAAACAATTTGACTAATTTGCTGAAATATGTGGAAAATTAAAACAATTTCTGGCCTAACAATCCAAATTTTTAGGAACCAACTCCAGTAAAATATTTTGACCTCTCGGTCAAAGAGAAATTACAGATACCCCTGCATCATGATCTTGCTATAATATGAAACAACCCCCCCATTTATGAATAACAATAGCTAAGGTTAGAGATATAAATGAGGACCCATTTTAAATTTTTTGTCCTAGGATAATAAAACCTAACTCTAAGAAGTTTCCTTGAAAAATATTTCAAAACAACCCAAGGATGAGATCCTCATCGCAAATCGCAAATCACGCTTTTCCATGTGACTATCATAAAACACCTTTAAAAATTTGCGATGCGCAATCAAATGTCCCACTGTGATATCCCAATTATAGGCACCTTGTCATTTTGCGAATCGCACTTCGAAAACTTTGCAAGTAATTAAGCTATGCCACTACAATGTCCATTAACAATTTACGAAATGCCATATTGCGACAATCGCAATCACATTTTTCCTTAGAGAAAATACAACACTATATTGTATCCGTTTAAATATTGCGATGTGCGAATAAGAGTAGTAAGTGTGTGAAATAATTGTGTTTTAAATACAAAAATGAACGAATTGAAAGGTTAATAAATATTTAGTGGCATGAAGGGAGGTAATCATTTTCCAAGTTATGGGTAGTTAACATTGAGTATCTCATTAAACCTTTCTCACGATCCAAAGTCATTTTAGAAAATCTTTCAGTCTTAATTGCCCGATACCGTGTGCGCTGATATATCTTGTCCATTTCAAACAAGCTTCAAAATACATGTCATTGAGGAAGGTGATGGAGAAACAAAAAAGCAGAGCATTGCTGAATTCGAGTTTATAGAGATGGCTCCCATATTCTTTGATATAGTCTGCAACGATGACAAAGGAGAAACATCTTGGGAGGTCATATATAATAGGCTTGAGGATGAGCATCCCAAGATTACTGTCACAAGAGCAACAACTGACTCAACAAGACATTTGGCGCTTCAATTCAAGGATGTTGCCTGTTCTTTCCTGCATCTAATAGGAGAGAGGGCTAAAATCCTCCCATAAATGGATATGATCAGGTGGGTAGTCGAAAACCTCACCATAGAAGATAGGCAATTCAGGAATTCAAGAATGGAACTCATGGGATCATTCAGGTTAGAGGACGTAAAGAAAATGTACCATATAGGTGACCCTCATGATATATATGATAAGACATACGTGGACAACTTCGCAAAGAAGGACACAGACCCCTTCAAGCTGATTCAGAGCTGGAGAGTATTGGACAACAAATTCAAATTTGCAAATTGGGTATGTATGCTATAGCCTTTTTGGAAAACCCCTACAACTATGCAGCTGCTATGCTATGTAGACTATATGGGTTGCCCAATAATTCTAAGTTTTCCATAGAATGGATTCCTCTGGTTGATGCCTGCGTTAATTCCCACATCATGAATTGGGCCACCATCCTATCTGATAACCTAGTCACCATCATTACTAAATATTGACACAAGAGAGCCTCCTCTCTAGAGAACCTTCCCCCATTCTATTTTAGTGCCTACATTATGGATGCCATCTGTTTCTACACTATATTTCCGACCATGGGTTGGAAATGGACCTTATAGGATGCCTACCCTATCCATCTCAGTCATAAGCAAATATGGGAATCCCATTATATACCCCATTTATATAAAATATGTCATTCTGTTATTTTTCCCATGCATCAAATAATTTTCAATAAGAAAGCCCCCAAGGTTTCCTAAGAAGCCACAAAAGATCTTCTAGCTAGCAGAAAATATTTTACTGATGAATGGTTCACCTACATTAGGGTTTTTGGTAGCACAGCTGACCCACATTTCCTTCCTTTGTATGTTTCTGATAAATTGTTAGCAAGGGAAACTGCCCACCAGACCGTGGGAAAAGGCCTAAATAAAGTCCTCAAATAAAGCAAGAAGTTATTATGGCCCCCTTTTCCTGTCAAATGCGGTTCTTTTGCTTTAGAAAATTTTAATCATGCCATTAAGGAGTCAGTAAACATGGAAGCCCTCAGGCTTCATACATTGCCGAAAAGGCAATTTGATCCAACAAGGTAGCATATAACATCACTACTACAGTAAAGCTCAAGCCATACAACCATGAGGATAACGATTTTGAAGGCCGGTTAAAGTTGGTTGAATCCTTTGAACAAGCATTCGAATGGGATAAAGAGAACCTTAGTCCTAAATATTTTGAAATATTTCAGGAATTTAGAAATGAAAGGCTCGAAGTAATCCCAATGAACTCGTTGAAGATCGAAGATAAGCCTACACCAAGTGTGACTGTTAACAGTGAAGGATCTAGTTCTCGCATAGATTCTTGGCTGAGAAACAGATTATGAGCACTGTTTGTTGAGTATGGAGCATGATTGTTTAGAAGTCTTTGTTTCAGCTGGATGTATACACAAGGAAGTTTGTAGACCCCTCCATGTCGGGGGGGGGGGGGGGGACTTGTCCCCGGCTGGGGGTTCGGGGGCAGCGCCCCCAAAGCTAAAAGTAGATGTAAAATTGCCTTATAAAAGTATAGTAATTTCTAGTCAATCTGGGCCGTTCATTAGGCGGATGATCTAACAGTAGAAATTATGTTTAGTTTAGGGTTTTTTGACCTAGAAGGAAACCCCTCACTTTGTATGAGGGCATTGTATTGAGTTTCTGTAATATATGTGTATTCTCTGAGCGAGAAGCAGAGTGGTGAGACTGTGAGAGAAAATAGAGGATATTATAGCGGATCTGCTGTAGGTTGTGTCTCTTCATTTTGCTGGATAATAGAAAGGAAGGACTGGCTATTCGGGGTGGACATACCCGAAACTAGGTGAACCACGTATATCTGTGTCTCTCTTGTTTTATACGTTTTCTGTGTTTATATTCCTGAAATATTTTATGTGTTCCATTGCTCTGTAATATATAATTTTCTAACAACTGGTATCGGAGCCGAAGGTCTATTTGGCTAATAAACTTGCAGGAAAGAAGGGTTCCTCTTTCGAGTGGGAGCAATGGCGGAAGATGGTAAATTTAGGGTTGAGAAATTTAATGACCAAAGCTTCTCATTGTGGAAGATGCAGATGGAATATTATTTGTATTAGAAAGATCTATACCTACCATTGGGCGAAAAAACAAAGATGCCGACGGGTATGACAGATTAAGAATGGAACCTTCTCGATCGAAAGGCACCTGGAATAGTACGGTTGTGCCTCGCAGCATCAGTCGCCTTCAAAATTTCGAAGGAAACAACAACAGAGGGTTTGATTAAGGCGTTGGAGAAACTATATGAAAAGCCCTCAACCTCAAACAAGGTATTTATTATGAAACAATTATTTAATATGAAGACGTCGGAAGGTGGATCTGTTGCAGGCCATTTAAATTATTTTAATACTATTACAAGTCAGTTATATTTTGTAGTGGTAAAATTTGATGATGAAGTTAGAGCTATGCTATTCTTGTGCTCGGTTTAGTAATTACCATTAGTAACTCTGTTTCTGGATCTAGTACTTTAAAGTTTGATGATGTTGTCGGTGCTATCCTTAGCGACGAAATGTGATGGAAAATCTTCTGTGAGACATCGGGTAATGCTTTTAGTGCAGAGTCCAGGGGAAAAAAAATGGAAAGAGGAAAGAGCTCAGGATATCGCAGTAAATCAAGGAAAGGCAGATATAAGTCCAGATCGAGGATAGTGTGTTGGAAATGTGGAAAGAAAGGACACCTAAAGAAATACTGTAGATCTCGGGAAGGAAAAGAAGAAGATGCACAACAAGAAAACAATCATGAAGCAAATGTGACAGGTGAAGTGTTACAAGATGCTTTGATTCTTTCTTTCAAAAATATTACTGATTCCTGGGTGGTAGATTCAGGGGCCTCATTCCATGCCACACCTAATAAGAAATACTTTCATGACTATGTTCAAGGAGATTTTCGACAAGTCCATTTGGGTGATGAAAAACCCTATAAAATTGTTGGAATGGGTAAGGTTATTGTAAAACAGCAGAATGGAAACCAATGGCTACTAAAGGAGGTAAGGCATGTTCCAGATCTAAAGAAAAATCTGATTTCAACAGGGAATTTAGGCAGTGAAGGTTGTGTGATAACTTTCACAGATAAAGCTTGGAAGGTCACCAAAGGAGCCCTGGTAATAGCAAAAGGCCAAAAGGTTGGTACATTGTATTTATGCAACGGTATTTCTAACTCTGTTACTACTTTAACTTCCAAAGGAGCAGATGCAACATTATGGAATCATAGGCTTGGACACATGAGTGACAAGGGGATGAATATTCTTCACTCAAGGAATTTGTTGCTGGGTTTGAAGAATGTTGATTTGGACTTCTATGAGAAAAGAATTTATGGAAAACAGAAGAGAGTCAGATTTCTCAGAGTTGGGAAAGAAAAGAAGAGCGAAAAATTAGAGCTTGTGCATACAAATGTATGGGGACCTGCTCAGGTATCATCTCTCGGTGGCTCTCGTTATTATGTTACTTTTATTGATGATGCAACTAGAAAAACTTGGATTTATTGTATTAAGAATAAATCTGATGTATTTGATACTTTCAAGAAATGGAAATATTTGGTTGAAAATGAGACAAGAAAAAGGTTGAAGTGTCTCAGATCAGATAATGGAGGTGAATATTGCAGCAAAGAGTTTGATAGGTACTGTTATGAGAATGGAATTCGAAGAGAGAAGACAATTCTAGGAACACCACAAGAAAATGGTGTGTCAGAAAGGATGAACAAGAAAATCATGGAGCGTGCAAGGTGCATGAGATTGCATGTAGGATTGCCTTTACAATTTTGGGCAGATGCTATAGATACTATTGTTTATCTAATAAAAAGAGGGCCTTCAAGTTCCTTGGATGGTGGTATTCCAGAGGAGGCATGGACAGGTAAAAAGGTAAACTACTCTTTTTTAAAGACTTTTGGTTGTGAAGTATTTGTCCACATTAATAAAGAAAATAGAACAAAGCTTGAGGCAAAATCAAAGAAATGTACCTTTATTTGATATGGTGTTAATGATTTTGGTTATCGCTTTTATGATTTTGAAAAACATAAAATCATTAGGAGCAGAGATGTAACATTCAATGAAAAGGTTTTGTATAAGGATCAGTTGTAGGAAAAGAACATGAAAAAGAAAACAGGGAATACATAGTGCTTGACGATATCACAGGAAAAGTGATATTGCCTGAAAATCATAATGATAAAAAACTAGAACAACAACCACAACAACAACAAGCACTTCAAACACCTGAAAGTGGTGTTAGAAGATCTACTAGGATAAGTAGACCC
The DNA here is from genome assembly GCA_000404065.3 of Pinus taeda. Lineage (NCBI taxonomy): Eukaryota > Viridiplantae > Streptophyta > Pinopsida > Pinales > Pinaceae > Pinus > Pinus taeda. Next base: position 127,685 of record APFE030431957.1, on the reverse strand, counting down.
CCTAAACGATACTCTCCTTCATTATATTATGTATTGTTGACTGATTCTGGTGAACTAGAATGTTATGAAGTAGCAATGCATGTAGAAACCAGGAAGAAGTGGGAGCAAGCCATGAAAGAAGAGATGGACTCCTTAGCACATAACCAAACTTGGGACTTAGTTAGGTTGCCTATAGGTAAAACAACATTGCAGAATAAATGGCTTTACAAGATGAAGAAAGAAGATGGAGGTAGAAAAAGGTATAAAGCCAGACTTGTGGTGAAAGTGTTTGCACAGAAAAAGTCTTTAGATTTTGATGAAATATTTTCTCCTATTGTTAAAATGACTTCAATCAGAACTATTTTAAGTCTAGTAGTAGCGAAAGATTTGCATATTGAGCAATTAGATGTAAAGACAACCTTTCTCCATGGGGATTTGGAGGAAGAGATATATATGCAGCAACCACAAGGATATGAGGTAAAAGGGAAGGAGAAACTAGTGTGCAGGTTAAAGAAGAGCTTGTATGCTTAAAATAGGCTCCAAGGTAGTGGTATCTAAAATTCGACAAGTTTATGTCTGAACGAGGTTATACTAGATGTCACTTTGATCATTGTGTTTATCTCAAAAGGAAAAATGATGGAAGCTATATTATATTGTTATTGTATGTAGATGACATACTTGTTGTAGGTTCTAACATGCAGGAAATAAATGTGCTCAAAAGGAAATTGGCAAACTCATTTGCATTGAAGGATTTGGGTGCTGCAAAACAAATCCTTGGTATGAGAATAACTAGAGACAGGGAGAATCACAAATTAACATTGTCTAAAAGTGAGTACATAGAAAAGGTATTGAAAAGGTTTAATATACAGAATGCAAAACCAGTTAGTATACCTTTGGCTAGCCATTTCAAATTAAGTAAGGAGGCATGTCCGAAGACCCAGGAAGAAATGACTCATATGTCTAAAGTTCCATATGCATCAATAGTTGGAAGTTTAATGAATGCAATGGTCTGCACAAGGCCTGATATTGCACATGCAGTACAAGTTGTAAGTAGGTACATGAAAAATCCAGGAAAAGAACATTGGATGGTGGTGAAGTAGATTCTCAAGTATTTGAGAGGTACCACAAATCAAGCATTATGATTTAGTGGTTCAAACATTGCTCTATAGGGCTATGTTGATGCATATATGGCAGGTGACAGAGATAACAGGAGGAACACTACATGATATGTATTTACTGTAGGTGGAACAATTGTCAGTTGGGTTTCAAAAATCCGAAGTGTTTTTGCACTTTCAACAACAGAAGTAGAGAATGTTGCTGCTACAAAGGCTAGTAAAGAAATGATTTGGTTACAAAGGTTTCTGGATGAATTTGGTAAAAAGCTAGAGTTGGGCAGGTTATATAGTGACAGCCAGAGTGCCATACATCTTGCAAATAACTCTGCATTTCATTCCAAGACTAAGCATATACAACTCAAATACCATTTCATACTGTCAGCATTGGAAGATAGACAGTTGAAGCTGGAAAAGATACACACTAGCTATAATCTTGCAGATATGCTAACAAAAGTTGTAACCAAGGAGAAACTGAGAATGTGCTCAGTTTCAATTGGTCTTCAAGTATGATGAAGAAGATGAGAAACATCCAGGTCCAAAGTGGAGTCATTGTATAGCAAATGAAGCAGCGGTGGAGTTGCTATAATTAGTCTCCAAGTGGGAGATTGTTGGGTGTGGAGCTTGATTATCTTCTGTATTCAAAGGTCTCAGCCGGATGTATAACCTAGGAAGACTATACACCCCTCCACGTGGGGGATTGTGGGGGGGACTTGTCCCCCCCAGGTGTTCAGGGGGGCCGATCCCCCCCGGCTGGGGGGTTCGAGGCCAGCGGTTCCCCGGCGGGGGATTGGGGGCAGTGCCCTTGAAGTTAAAAACAAATGTAAAATTGCCTTGTAAAAGTATAGTAATTTCTAGTCAATTTGGGTTGTTCATTAGGCGAATGATCTGATGGTAGAAGTTATGTTTAATTTAGGGTTTTTTTCCCTAGAAGGCAACCCCTTGCTATATATGAGGGAATTGTATTACGTCTATGTAGATCAGTATTCTGAGTGAGGAAAAGAGAGGAGGTTGAGAGCGAAGAGGGAGTTACAACGGATCTGTTGTAGGTTGTATCTCTTCAGTTTGTTGGATAATATAATAAAAGAAGGACTGACTATTTCTTGGTGGACATAGCCGAAACTAGGTGAACCACGTATATCTGTGTCTCTCTTGTTTTATGCGTTTCCTGTGTTTATATTTCTGCAATATTTTATGTGTTCTGTTGCTCTGTAATATATAATTTTCTAACATACATTAGTTTATTCAATTGGAACTTGGTGGTAACTTGACTTCAGATCAATCATATTAAAGAACTTGGCACCCTTAAGCTAGTCAAGAACATTAATCATACATATTGGGTATCTGTTCTTGACAATGATTTTGTTTAAGGCTCTATAATCAAATATAAAGTCTCCATGTCCCATCTTTCTTGTGTACCAACGTAATTGGACTAGCACAAGCTGAGGAGCTCAGTAAAATGTGACCCCTTTGGATGAGATCATGAATATAATGATTTATTTCCTCATTCTCCAAGATATATATATATATATATATATATATATATATTTTATATATATATTATATATATATATATATATATATATATATATATATATATATATATATATAATATATATATAATATATATATATCTTGGACTATTAGGTAATGGAGCACTAGATATCAAATCAATTGAGTGTTTTACCTGAAAGTGGAGAGGAAACCCCATAGGTGGAAGAAATATGTATTTATATGCCTCTACAATCTTGTCAACTTTATTCTATTGTGTAGGGAGACCTCATGTAGAGGTTGTGGTGATTGTAGTGACCTTCTTGTTACCCTCTGACCGGACCATGCATAGAACAAACTTTGCAGTATGAGATATTACCTTTTGGCACTATTTTTCTAATATTAATAAAATTTCAATAGTTGGGACTACCTATGGTATCTTGTAGCTTTGAATTCTAAGAGTAACAATGACACTACTAGGATGAGACTCATAAACATCATGATGTTTCCAAATATAAGGTATTTCTAGTATAACATCACAAACTTCAAGTGGAGAGACATTACACAATACCTCTTCTCTGAAGGGACTAATGTTGTAGGACAAACAATAGTGTTGGTTGACATAGATGTCTTTTCCATGGCTCAACGAACTAATGATATGTGGTTGGGGTTGTGCACTGTTAACAATTTCAATCTCTTGATGACCTCAACCAATATAAGGTTATTTTTCCTCTTGTAGTCAAGGATGAAATGAAGTGGGTTCCTATTCACTCACATTTCTAACTCGAAGAGGTGCTCCTCCTCTTCAAGATCCTTTGGTTATTTTGGTTGGATCTTTTTGGTAATGACGGTAGCATTCGGTTTAGCATCGACGATCCTCTTTCCTTTATCCTATTCTAAATCAAAATCAGAGCCAATTTCTACTTCCTTTTCTTTAAGTTTCACAAATAAATATTATTTCCAGTGGCATTCATCAGTGTTGTGCCATAGGCTTTTAGGGAACTCACACCACTTTATAGTGTCCTTTATTGTCTTCCCATTACCCTTATTTTCCAGTGACTTAGGTTGTTCGTCTTGAGGTTGGATCTCCTTACTTCATCCCTTGTTTTGTGAGTTAGGGATTCCTTTTCCAAGATTTTGTTGCAGTGGATTTGCAGACTCGAACTCTTGCATATTCCGCTAATTTAACTTCTGCTTAATCTTGATAGAATTTAGATAATAATATCCTAGCAAGAATATGCCCAAGAAATCCAAATTTGTTTCTATTTACCTATGTAGGCCACTAAGGTAATTCAAGGCTAGGTTTCGGTTGAAGTCTCTGATACCTAGCTTTGAGTGTAAGTCATGGAAATTATTAGTGTACTCTTGCACTGTCTAGTCTCTTTCCTACTCCACAATTTTCAATATCATGTGTTGGTCATCATAGTTCCCTACAGGGTAGAATTCCTCCTTAAGGGCATCAAAAAAATTATCCCAAGTTGGCCCTACATTGAACATCATAGAGTCATCTTTATTGTGTCTCTCCCAGTGACCTTCTCACTAATGTTTGGCATGGAGAATGACTCTTGGTGAGAACATTTCCAAGAAATCCATCTTTGTTTGGATTTGCTTTTGTAGTCCACTAAGGTACTTCAAGACCAGGCGTCACTTGAAGTCTTTGATACCTATCTTTGAGTGCAAGGCATGAAAATTATTAGTGTGCTCTTGCACTGTCTGGTATCTCTCCTACTGCATGATTGTCGATCTCATGTATTGGCCATCATAGTTCCCTACAAGGTAGAATTCCTCCTTATGGGCATCAAAAAAAGTAGCCTAAGTTGGTCCTACATTGAACATCATAGACTCATCTTCAATGTATGTCTCACATTTATCTTCGCACTAATGTTTTACATGGAGAACAACATTTAGTAGTATGAAGGTGTTCTTCTCATTGTCTGAATTTTTAGACATAATAATATCCGTATAACAAATTTAACCATTTATCCAAATCATCAACATATATTTGGACCTTGAGTAAGGGGATATCAAATTTAACGTATACCTCGAAGGGTTTCGTGCTTCCAAATTTGCAGCTTGTTGAAGTTTGCTCAACTACTATTGGTAGTCGTCAAAGGATCTAGAAATTTTCCCTCATTTCATTCCGTTGTCGCATGAGTGCTTACTTGAGCAAAAATTTGATAGGATCTCTTTCTCTTTCATCTATCTTTTATTTCACTATGGAAGGTTGCTTGGGTTTACAAGAGCGATCATTCACAAGTGCAACTAGCTTGAAACCCAACTCTCTCTACCCTGACCTTGTTAAGGACATGCACTAAGAAGAAAATGGAGAAGATTGCTTTGATACCACTGATATGGGTTGTACAAGGAATGAAATGAAATGTAGGAAAGTAAATGTAATACACATATGGAAATACAATAGTGATTACAATAATATGGTGGAAACCCAACTTCTATTAATAAATGAAATAGTAGAATAGTGTAGAACACAAAATGACTAGAATAAATATTGTAGCTATCTTTGAATAGAGAGAGATGTCATCTACCCACATTCACAAAATATATTACAAGAGGCTGATAAAATGACCTTTTTAACAAAAAGAAAATAACCCTAGAGGTCCAAAACCTAACTTAAAATATGAAATGACAATATTTTTGTGGCCTTGATGGGGTTAGTTGGTATGTCAACTTCACAACATCGTAAATTTTTCATACAATCTCTGTTTGGCATGGTCGGTAGCCTGTTGGAAAGTTCTAGCCAAGAATTACACATTTTGACTAAGGCCCATTCTAGAGCCTACTACTATTTCCTAGGTCCTCTCCACGTCAAAAAAATCGTTTAGGGCCTCAAAATGACCCCAAAAGTTTGTGTTAAAAAATTCATAGAAAAGATGCCAAGAAGATAGAGAATTATTGAGATGGTGGAAGAGTTGGGTCATCATCGATATCCAACTAGATCATAAATAAATGTTGTATGGACTCTATATTGAGCCAAAATATGTTATGTGATATATGACATGATTTAATTTATGATTATGGGACAATTCGATGTATTGATTTAAATGTCTGTAGGCATAGGGGATATGGTTTTCATTTAATTCACAACATGATAATTGAGGTTGTATAGAAATGCACATGATATCATTGGGAGAGGAAAAATTAAATTCACGTGTCCCCAAATTAGTGTTGATTTGTGTATCTTGGCTGTACTCCCACACCCTAGGGTACAAGGTTTGATAGAATTTTGACCCACATGGGATTTGTGGCTAGTGTACCCAAGCAATGGGTTTTTCACTCAAAGTTGCGGGCACAAAAACAAGAGGATATTTTGATGGTTTTTTCTTTGAAGGCATGTGGGGCACCCTTAAGGAGCTAAGGGGAATCAAAGGCGTTAATTATGTGGCAATGGAAGAATGAAAATAATGTTATCCCTTGAGATATCTATGATTGAGTCATAAAACTAAAGTCGACTTGGACGTTGAAGTAGTGTCACTTGTGGGCTAAAATACTCCACCAAGATTGACATAGGAAGAGATGAAATTAGTTTGTTGAGGAGCACATCACAAGTGAAATTAAGCTTGTGCCAAATCTAAGGTGATCAAGTCCTTATGTAGCCAAGCTAGAGTTGGAGGAGAGAATGTGATCATCTTCTTGTGTTATGGTTAACTAGTGAAGGTTTGGTCAAGAGAAGGTTTTGTGTTGTTATGGGCATAGAAAATAGGAGATATGGCCTTGATTTTTTGAGTTGAAAAATGTAGTAGAATTTTGTGTATGGTTCCGAAATTTCTATGGAATTATAGGAGGGGATGAGACACTTAAGTAGTGTTAATTTTTCATAGGGCTAAATTTTTATTTGCTTTGATAATTGCATTTCTTTAGTAATACGTCAAGTTCACCCCATTTTAACATTACATTGTTCAAATCTAGACCATTATCCATCAACATATATAATTATATAGAAATACCATCATCATCATCATCATCAATGCATCAGAACATAAAGGAACAATAAGATAAAAACATGCACACACATAGAGACACTAGGATTGGTCCGAGACTAGGGAAAAATGCTCTATGGGGAAAGCCCTTGCAAATATTCTTCTTCTTAGATCATAATCAAATGATGTAGAAAAAGAGATTAAAATGATCCATAACTTTATCTATGTAGAAAAAAGATAATGACATCCATAAAATATATCTATCATGCTTGAAATAAAAAACCCTCATACTGATGGTTGTAATGTGTTGCCACAAACTGATGTCAACTAATGTATATTGTTGTCACTGTGACGAATGATGCTGATCACTGCTATATTTGAGCAGAGACTTAGAAATACTGAAATCTGATCTTTGAGTTTTGGACGTAGGGAGGAGGAGTTGTGCGAGTGTCTATGGCAGCTCTGGATGCTCTCTAAGAACTGTGTGCCAGCAATTGTGGCAGAACGGATTCTCCCATAACATTATGTGCATGCGTCCAAGGACTAAGTCATCAAATCTACTAAAAAACCCTTGATTTCTCCCTTGAAGTCACTATTTGTGTGTCTAGGACATCCTAGATGCTCTCAGGACCACTCTGTGCGAGCGTTTGAGAACCAACACCTCCAAATTTGCCTTTGAAGTCCTGGATGCTACCATAAGCTTTTGTGCTAGCATCCAAGGCTCTTTGGAAACTCTCATGACCATTGTGTGCCATCGTCCAAGGACTAAAATGTCATGTTTTGTGTTGGTGTCCAAAAACCAGAAAACCCTAACTCAGAGTGAACCTCACGCCTGTGATTTTAGACCCTTGTGCGAACTCCTTCCATCGAACCTGTGCAAACCAAGACAAAGGAGAAAAACAAATAACTTGATCGAATGTTTCCAAATGAGCTTGAAGTATCTCCTATTTATAGACTTTATTGAGGGTCTACTTGGGGTTAAGGCTGACCTAGCAATTACCCTTGTGGTTAGGGCCGACCCATTCCATAACACATGTATGAATAAAATAATTCATAACTCAACTTCCACTTGAACAAATTGGGTGATATTTAGTTTGAGTTTGGTCCTCTCGAAAAGAGGAACCAAATGCAATTATTATCACAATCATTTGAGTTTTCCAAGGTGGAATTTGACCGCAGTTGCAAAAATTAACACTTCCTCTCAACTAGGGAGAATTCTACTTGCCAATATTTGTCCATCAATCAATATGCCATTATGGAATCTTCAAGTGTCATCACGTATCGTCACTTATCATCTCTGTCATTAAGTAATCATGCCATGTCCATCTCAAGTGTCTCATCATCACAAATCATCATTTTACATCTTGATCTATCATTTGTTTATTCCTTTTTATCGCTTGATTATTCCTGCTCGTATGTTGAACATCCTCCGATCTAGAAGAAGAAGAATTTCTTATCGGAAGGGAGATCAAGCTACCAACCTCTATCCATCAAGCTACTATCTGAAATCTCTCTCAGCTCGCTACTACCCAGATCATCATTAATTATCATCGAAGAGCATACCATCAAGGAGCATATCTCAACCTGGAATCACATTGAGGAGCAATAACTTCCACCCATACCGAGAAATAGGATAACTCATCACATAGGGGATTACACCCTCGACCCTGGATCACATAGGGGAGTACACCCTCGACCCTAGAATTTCATCGGGGAGCTTACCCTCAACCTGTCCTATTGCCTACTGATCTTCCCATCGATGAACTAGAATAGTCATGTGGTAGAACACTTGCATCATAATAAACTGGTTATAGACCCCAAGTACACTCTCAACTCATTGGTGAAATGAGGAGTGTATTCTCGACAAGATGGCATGCTTGTGGGTATGATGCCAACTTAGGTATACTCTACAAAGAACAAATAGGGGAACAACATTCTCTGACCCTATGAAGATAGGGGATCAACATTCTCCAACCCTATGGGTAATAGATAGGGGTAAAACCCTATTTTCTAGAGTTCCCTCAACCCCAGGAGTCCTTCTCCCTTAATTATTCACCCTGGGAGCTCAAACAGGGGGGAAGAGTTGGCTCAGTGCCCTCGATCAACACTTCTCTCATCATAATCATATCTGGTATCAACTAGTCTCAATAACAATTGTTTCTTGTTCATACAGAACATACAAAAAGACATCATGTCAGATCATAAATAAAAATATAATTCACAAAAGGATACCATAATCATCCTCCCTCTCAAGAAGGTACCAACCACAAGCTTGAGGTTGTTTCGAACAACTACATTGTTACAATATATGAGAGTATCTCAGTCCCAACTATATATATATATATATATATATATAATATGGGATTCTCATTCATAGTAATGTAACCATGTCATATCCAGATCATGCTCAAACAACTCTGTAAGGAAATTTTGTATCCTACCTCATAGCTAGCCATGATAATAACATCATGATCAACATCAGTTGTGTTGTGGACCTCTCATCCAAGATATCATGGCAAATCTCATACTAAAGTAGCATCCAAATGTTCTTATCAACAATAATCCCAAAATATAAGAAATACATCTATGAAGACACATATCATAGGAGAAATATATCATTCTCAAAATAAAACACCTCATGCAGATATTTCAAAGCATGCTCGGTGGAAACTCTATGTGAGTGAAGTAGCTCAACCATGAATTTATTCAGGTTCTATGCATATCATACATATACATATGGATGTTAAAAAACAGAACAACAATAGTTCAATCAACTATCGACTGCCATTTCAACAACATATTGATTGTCAAATCGAGGTATCCAAGGATTTGGATTTTCATTATTCAAAAACATTTTCCAATGGCTTTGCAATATGGAATTTCTTTCCCAAATTCTAGAAATCAATTCATCATGCCATGATACATCATTCCAAGCTTCAAAATCTATATCTCTCTAATTTAGATCATTAGAGGCTCGTCACCTGTCAAGAGTATACCATCAGGTTATAAAACCAAAACCATAATCAATATCAGGAACTCATCATCTTGACTTCATTAGATAGCTGTCAAATATAGACATATCTGTATTGCAATGCTCTAAGAATAATATCTTGCCAAGCCATCATAATCAACCTTACATAAATCAATGTTGTAACATCATATCAACAAAGTCATCTCATAAGAGTGTCGAAGTCAAATTACGACCATTATCAAAGTCATCATTATCACACTATCAATACTTTCAACCAGGAGATAGGTAGAGCGCATATCAAGTCTGAATTCAATTATTATCATGTCAACAAGTTGTAATCGTCCATGCAATATAAGGTTGAGGCCTCATCAATTCATTCTCATAATCATAAAATAAGTCATTTATGTTGCTAGGTGTAAATGAATACACCAAGGATTAGTCATGCAAGTTCCACTGTCATGTTGAATCACAACTATCATTATTTCTACCATTATGCTAAGAATAGGCCAATTTCCGAATACCCTCATAACATTGATATCAGGGAAAATCAACAACCATCAAATCAGATCACTAGACATCAGGTCAAGTCCAAATTTTTCTATCGTAAAGAGGTATATAGTCAAAACATATAGAAATCATGAATTCAAAGTTAATGTCAAGCATCATGACAAAACACTATTCATCTATATCAATTATTTAAATAATTCCAACAACTTGTAGGACAAACATAGTGCCATTTCTATATGTATGTCTCAGTCACCTGCAAACACAAGTTCAATTTGCATGCTCATGTTATGCAAAAAATTCAAGCTTTTCTGCAGATCTAGCCATATGCAAAACACCTATGGAGCTGACATATTGTAGGTGACCATCTAGTTTCATGCATAATACTTCGTTATGTGATCTGCAATTTAACCCAACAACTTCAGAAATCATATTACAATGGAAAAATATGTCAGAGACACCTTGATTCATAGTTCAGATAGCTTCAGGATTATTAGGATTATGGTCAACTATAGTCAAACCTATGGATTCTCCCTTCAGGTTAGCATGGGAGCGCCTTTAGTTTCCTGGATGTTTTCCATGCCTTAGCACGTGTGCGTCTAGGGATGATATTTCCTAGATTTGTGACTGTGCCCAGAGCAGAAACCCTAATTTTTATATAGACTTTAGATCTGTGACTTTGCTACAGATTAATACTGCCATATGCACATAAATCATACTTTATCAACACATAATGAAAATAGTAATATGAGTAAGAGTCTTGAGAAGAGATTCTCCCTTTGACTGGGGATATACATCATTCATATTCATTCATATCAACAACCTGTCTCTACTAGAGTCAAGCAACAACAAATATGTTAGATCATAAACATATATCTATCATGGATATCAACATCATGACATCAATATTTCATCAAAGGTTAGACTCAAAGCAACTGCTAGATGCAACATCATATCTCAAATATTATGAACACAATAGAACTTTCTATCAAGTCACTCCATCAAGTTAGGACATTCAGTTTAACCATATGTTGTCAAGACATGACCATAGTTAGTAAAATATCTACTTATCAATATTACACGTATAATTCTCACATCAAGGCTTCCATGCTCCTCATGACCAATAACATCAAGTTAGGTCATTTATCAAAACAATAAGAGTGTCAATCACTATTTCCATATGCTTTCATCATGCTTATCGCAGGCATTACCAACAGATTGATGTATAGGAGTCAATGAGTTATCCTTCTATATGAAATCCATCGTGACAAGTATCAAGAGTATCATTTACTATATTTAGGGTGTTAGCCTTCTTTATATGATTAAGATATCGAACAAATAGATCATAGTTGTTAGCCAAAAATTAGGTGTATCAATGTGTCAGCATTAGGTAGCCTCATAGAATTCAAGAAGATCAAAATGTTCAACACCAGGTGCATCATTTCATCATAGGAAACATATATCTAAGTCACTTTCATATGCATGGGCCAATAAATAAAGAGATAATCTCATCATACCTTAGGGCTTACCAATCCAATAGTTGAAACATACCATGAATACCTTGTGGTATTACCTATGCACCTTTTCATTAGACATAGGTTGCTTGAAGAACTTTGTCATATTTTCATAAAATATCTCTTTATCTCTTTCGAGATAGGCATCTCAAAATGATCCTCAAGAAGGATTTACTTATCACATCTCATCAATAAGGCTAGAAACATCCATATACTCAAATACATATGCAGGAAGTACAAGAAATAAACATAATCATCAAATCTATAAGTCTAACAAGTAAGAAGCATCATAAGTCAATAAATACTTATCCTCTCCCTCTTGAACCAATCTTCAAGATCCATCAATGTCCATGGTCCATATACTAACTTTGCCTTCAAGTATCTAACCATGTATGCTAGGGATTATCCCATCTCGAGATTCATCAAATATACCACAAGTGGTTGAGAATCTTCTCATTGACCATACTAGGTTCCATATCTCATGTAGTTTCCATAAATCAGGGTTTTATCTCCAACCCTAAACTCATAGAATCCATCAAACCCTAATAACCAAGTTAAGTAGGGTTTTCTTCAAACCCTAGAATTCTTTTAGATCTCCACCATCCTCTTCTTGCTTCCATCAAAGGTGTCATCATCGGGGTGATCTCCATGGATTTTTTTCATTAATACATTAAGTTCACCCCATATTAACATTACATTATTTAGATATATACCATTATCCATTAACATATGCAATTATATATAAATAAAAAAATCATCATCATCATCAATGCAGTGGAACATAAAGGAACAATAGAAGAAAAACATGCACACACATAGAGACACCAGGATTGGTTCGAGAGCAGGGAAAAACCCAACTATGGGGAAAACCTTTGCAAATCTTCTTCTTCTTCTTAGACCATCATCAAATGATGCAAAAAAAGAGAGTAAAATAATCTATAACTTTATCTATGCAGCAAAACAATAATGATATCCATAAAATAGATCTAATCATATTAGAAATAAAAAACCCTCATACTGATGGTTGTAATGTGTTGTCACAAACTAATGTCAAATATTGTATACTGTTGTCACTGTGTTGAACACTGTTGATCACTATTTTTATTGAGTGAAGACTTCAGAATACTAAAATCTCAATTTTGAGTCTTGGATGTAGGAAGGAGGAGTTGTGCGAGCATCTATGGAAACCTTGGACACTCTTTGAGAAATGTGTGCGTCAAATGTGGCAGCACGGATGATCCCATACCATTCTGTTCATGCGTTTGCGGACCAAATCATAAAATATACTCAAAAAACCTTGGTCACTCCCTTGAAGTTACTGTGCATGCATTCGGGACATCTTGGATGCTCTCAGGACCACTATGTGCGAGCATCTGGGAAACGACATCTCTAGATCTACCTCTCAAGACCTGGATGCTCCGATAAGCCTTTCTGCCAGTGTCTAAGACTCTTTGGACGTTGTCATGACCACTGTGTGCTAGTGTCTAGGGACTATGATGCCTTGTTCTGTGCCAGCATCCAAGAACCATAAAACCATAACTCGAAGCGAACCTCACGCCTATGATTTCAGACCCTTGTAGAACTCCTTCCGTCAAACCTATGTGAACCAAGACAAAAGAGAAGAGAAGGTAACTTGATCAAATGTGTCCAAATGAGCTTGAGATCTATTCTATTTATAGGATTTCCTGAGGGTCAACTTGTGGTTAAGGCTAACCCAAGCAGTTACCCTTGTGGTTAGGGCCGACCCATTCCATAATACATGTATGAATAAAATAATTCATAACTCAACTTCCGCTTAACCAAATTGGGTGATATTTAGGTCGATTTTGGTCCTCTCAAAAATAGGAATCTAATGCAATTATTATCAGTAATTTGATTTTTCCAAGGTGGAATTTGGCCGCGGTTGAAAAAATTAACAAGTAGTTCTGACAAAGGGCCGAGAGGTCTGGTTTGTATATTGTTTGAGGGCCAAAGTTATGCACATCAGTGGAGGCCAAGTGTGATGATTTTTCTATGCCATTTGAACTAAGATAAGGGTCTAACCTATGGAGAATCCAAATCTAGTTTATGTGAGTTTTTTTAGGGCCAAGTATATGTGCACAAGGCTATGTCACTTGTGATATGTGCGTAAGTTACAATGTGAGTTTTGATGATGTATTTGAGTAGAGGATTATTAGGGGATGATGTCTATTCATAGGAATTGAACAAAAATGTTGAAGAAACCATGGTACAATGTCTTGAAGGGTTGTTAGTGGTTGTTTGGAGTGCCCTAGTACAATGAAAAAAGGAAGGCTTGTGACTATTGAGTGGGCAACTTGTTTGGGTTCTAGTTCAGAGATCTCAAGAGTGGAGAATCATTGATAAGAGGGCTAATGTGTTGATCCATAGTTATGTGATTTATAGTGGTTTAAATCAAAGACAAGATGGAAACCTCCAAGCCCTAAGTTTGGTATTATTTGGAGTTGCATTGAAGAAAGAAGTGAACATTTTTTAAGGCCTTAAGAGTTGGCACTCTTGGTGGAGAAGTAGAGAATCTAGTGGGAAAACTTGTGTGGGAAAAATTTCAGTCACTCTTGGAGCAACATGAGGGTTGATAGTGGTAGATTGTTATGTTGGAGACACAATATTTCTGAAGTGGTAGAAGTTGTATTGATTAGCAAAAGGCAAGAAAAGTACACACCAAAAGTGATAAAGGTACGTGGACTGAAAGGACTATGGATGCATACCATCAAAAAGTAAGTCAAGTGTGCTTTGTTCAGGGAAATATTGGTGGTCATAGTTGTTGATACTAAGTCGTAACTTTATCATATAAAGGATAATTATAAGGGTCATGATCGTTGGTATAGGATCCCTAATATTGTTGTGTTAAATATTTGTAGTATAAAAAGTGTTGGGTTAAAATTTGTCTTATGTACTAGTTGATTCACTACTGTGTATTTTTTGTTGTGAAAAGTAGTAGCGTCATGGCATTTGAGTGTGTTTGTGATTATGATCTTAGAGTCAAACCTAATTGTTGAGTGCCATGGAAAAATCTATATGGTACCAAAGCTAATTTGAATGCCCAATAAATCAGAGTGTGCACAATTTACAACTAAAGAGCAGGGTGGTTCCACTGTTATTGAAGCCCTAATAACAATGGTGAAGTTGTCAGTTGGTCTACGATATAAGGATAGGTTGGATGGGTTGTCCAACTATAGTCATTGGAAGGAAAGGATTAGGTTGGTCTTGATAGTGAAGTAGATCTATGAATTTGCGGACAAGGAGATCAAGAAACCAATTGACCCTAATGAGTTTGAAGCATATGAGGAGTTGGATATGAAGATGAAGTTGATCATCCTAGATGGTGTAAAAAACAATTTGATACCTCATCTATTTAGGAATAACATTGCCTATGAGATGTGTAAAGCTCTTCATGATCTGTTCTAGAATAAGAACAAGAACCAACTATTGGTATTGAAAGATAAGTTGAATAGCACCAAGATGTTGGATGGTGAAAGAGAGGTCCCATATCTAACAATACTTTCTTAGGTTCAATATGAGCTTATTTCCATCAGTGAAACTATTTTAGATTCTAAGATGGTGAGGATTGTTTTAAAATATTTCACCAAGGAATGAAATCCCTTCATCAAAGGGATGATTGCTCAAGAGAAGCTTCTAGAATGGAACAGGTTGTGGGATGAATCATTGAGGAGGAATTGTAAGGCGAGGAATTTCATAAAAAGAAGAAGAATTCTGATGATAACATGGCTCGTGAAGGAAGAATTAAGGGCAAGGAAGAGAAGGACTTGAGCAAGCTGAAGTGTTACAACTATGGAAAATATGGTTATTGTTCGACCAAGTATTTGAGGAATAAGAAGGGTGATAATAATAATAATAAGGGGAAGGAGATAGCATGTGTCACTACTTCTTCTAAGTTGGATGACCTCTCGAGAAGGTTTGAGGAAGAGGAATTTTCCCTAATTTCTCATTTTGCTGAGGGTACCATTGATGGGGCTGCATGGTACTTGGATAGTGGTGTGTCAAAGCATATGACAAGTTTTCATGATGTTTTTGAATCTTACTAAATGGGACTTGAAGTTGCACATGGTGGTTCATGACAACAATCATAAATAGATTAGAGGATTAGATGTTGTGCCATTCAGGATGGAGTCATGTCGGTTGTTGTGAGTTCAAGATGTATTTTTTGTACTACGGCTCAAGTACAATATGTTATTTATCTTAGTGATCAAAGAGAAGGGGTTTGAGATGACTTAATAAGATGGGAAAGCAAGAATCAAGCTCAAAGGCTCCAACTCTTTTGAAGTTGATATTGAAGTTAGCGATCATGGTTTATAATAGTTAACAAAAAATACTATAGATCATGAGAAGAAGAAGCAACAAGTTCCTGATGCTCAAAGGGAGCCAATTTCTAGCGAGAGTATGTAGTTTCAAAGGGAGAATTTGTAACCCAAGAAGAGTGTGTGTCAGTGGGGAGAAAGGGGGCTTCTACAGCTGGCAAGAAGGAACCATGGGATGACATGAAGGCATATCAGGAAAGGAAGAAGAAGCAGGAAGCTTTTGGTGGTAGAGACACTACTGAGATGAGTGTGGCTCATTCTATAAGGTTTGTTGTACTAGTGAATGCCAGAAGTTGGGATAGTATCGCAAGTGACGATGATGACGAGATACTTTTGAGTAGTAAAAGTAGCTCCCTCACTAAAAGGGAGTTTTAATTTTTGTAGCTTGGGAGATTCTCCCTCACCATAGGGTACAGGGTTTGGGAGAAGTATGACCCACAAGGAAATTATGGGCAATGTACCCAAGTAGTGGGTTTTGCACCCAAATTTGTGGGCGTGAAACTAAGAGGATATTTTGATAGTGTTTTCATTAATGGAATGTGGGGCACCCCTAAGGAGTTAATGGGCATAAAATGATTCAATGATTTGGAAAATGGAAGAATGAAAATAATTTTATTACTTGAGATATCTATGATTAAGTCATAAAACTCAAGTCAACTTGGTTGAAGTAGTGTCCATTGTAGGCTAAAAGACTCCACCAAGGTTGATATAATAAGAGATGAAGTTAATTCATTGACGAATAAATACAAGTGCAATTCCTCTTGTGAAAAGACTAATCTGAGGTGATGGATTCCTTACATAATTGAGTTGGAGTTGGAGGAGAGAACATGATCACCTTCCCGTGTTCTGGTCAGCTAGTGAAGGTATGGTCAATATAACGTCAAGACCCTTAAGTAGCTATGACAAAGGGTCAAAAGGTTTGATTTATATAATGGTTTAGGGCTAAAGTTCTGTAAAGACTTGGAGGCCAAGTATGATGCATTTTCTATGCCATCTGAGTTGAGATAAGGGTCTGACATGTGGAGAATCTAAGATTGGTTTATGTGAGTTATGTTAGGGCCAAGTATCTGTGCACAAGGCTATGTTAGTTGTGATACACATAAAAAATACAAGGTGAGTTTTGATGTTGTTTTTGAGTAGAGGATTGCTAGGTGTTGAGGTATGTTCATAAGCATTGAATAGAAGTGTTGAAGCAGCCTTTGTAAAATGTCTTGGAGGGTTGTTAGTGGTTGTTTAGAGTGCCCTAGTTCAGTGAACAGGGTGAGGCTTATGACTGTCAAATGGGTAACTTGTTTGGGACCTAGTTTAGAGATCTCAAGAGTGGATAATCAGTGATAAGAGGGTTGATGTGTTGATCCCTATTTCTATGATTTACAGTGGCGTAAATCATAGATAATTGGGAAATATCCAAGCCCTGATTATGGTCTTCTTTGGAGCATTAGAGAAGCAATAAGTGAGCAGTTGTGAAGACCCTGAGAGTTGGCACTTTTGGTGGAGTAGGAGAGTAGCTAGTTGGAAAACTTGTGTGGGCCAAATTTTAGTCTCTCTTGGAGTAGCAGGAGGGTTGATAGTGTTAGAGTGTTGGAATGGAGATGCAATATTTTTAAAGTGGTAAAAGTTGCAATGATATGTAAAAGGGAGGAAAATTGAAAGGATTGTGGATGTGCACCATAAATAAGTCAAGTGTTCTTTGTTCAAGGAAAGATTAGTGGTCATAGTTGTTGATATCAAGCCCTAGTTCTTCTTGTATCAGGGATAATTGTAAGGGCCATGATCTGTGGTACAAGAGCCCTAAGATTTTTGTATTAAATATTTGTAATATAAAAAGTGTTGGGTTAAAATTTTCCTTGTGTACTAGTTGATTCACTGTTTTGTATTTTCCACTGTGCAAAGTAGTAGTGTTGTGGCATTTGAGCTTGTTTGTGATCGTGATCTTAGATTCAAACTTGATTCTTGAGTGTATCAGAACTACTTTGAAGGGCCAATGAATCAAAGTGTGCACAATGTACAACTCAAGAGGGAGTTGGTTCCACTTTTATTAAATCCCTAATAAAAATGGTGAAGTTGTTGGTTGGTATGTGATATGAGGATAGGTTGGATGGGTTGTCCAACTATAGTCCTTGGAATGAAAGGATTAGGTTGGTCTTAATGGTGACAAGATCTATGAATTTTATGACAAGGAGATCAAGGAACCAACTGACCCTAAGGAGTTGGAATCATATGAGGAGTTGGATATGAAGGTGAATTTGATCATCCTAGATGGTGTAAAATATCATTTAATACCTCATATGCCAGGGAAGAACATTGTCCATGATATGTGGAAATCTCTTCAGGATTTGTTCCAAAATAAGAACGAGAACCGATTGTTGGTATTAAAATATAAGTTGAAAATAACCAATTATACAGGTGGATATTGGTGGTCACCTGCCTATTTCACCTAGACCTCCATTTGATTTCATCAGTTTCCTTGTTTATAGTAGCATTTTTAGCATTTTTTCGGGTCCTTAACTTCTGGAGGATTTTTGACCCCGTAAACGGAAATTTTTTGAGGTTAGCAGTAGGCCTATAGCCATAAGTAGGGGCATATGGAAAATCATGTAGTACTTAGATATATATTTCCAACGAGGTATCGTACGTGCCAAACGGAGATAATATGACCAAGTTACGACCCGAGAAATTGGCTGCCCAACTAACCCCAACGAGGCCCACAAACTCTTGGTGTTCCATCTCCCGAGGTTACGGTTTTGGTTGTTCATGGTTTTCCCTTGTTGTTCAATAATAAAAAGCCCCTTGAGCCTCATTGTAACATAGTTTAGAGGCATGTATCCACCACATTACTTCTCAGAGATAAGTTACGATCACTTGAGCTAGTTTATTTCCATTTCTAAATGTAAGCATATTTTAGTTCTTTGATATTAATGAAATAAAGTTTTATTTCTACTGCATCTTTGTGTTTATGTGTAAATTTGTATTTTTTTTCATTCTTACATAAGTTTGGATCAACCAAGATGTTGGATGGTGAAGAAGTGGCCTCGTATCTGACAAGACTTTCTGAGGTTCAAGATGAGCTTTCTACCATCAGTGAAAGTATTTCAAATTTTGAGATGGTGAGGATTTCTTTAAAAGAGTTCACAGACGAATGAAAGACCTTCATCAAAGGGATCATCACTTGCTCAAGAGAAGATGCTAGACTGGAACAAGTTGTGGGATGACTTCATTCAGGAGGAACTGCGAGACAAGGACCTTCATAAGAAGAAGAATACTTCTGACCATAACATGGCTCTTGCAATTAGAATGAAGGGCAAGGAAAATAAGGACTTGAGCAAGCTAAATTGTTACAACTATGCTGAATATGGTCATTATTCGACCAAGTGTCCAAGGAAGAAGAAGGGTGATAATGAAAAGAATAAGGAGAAGGAGATAACAGGTGTTGCTACTTCTTCTGAGTTGGATGACCTCTTGAGAAGGTTGGAACACGAGGAATTTGCCCTAGTTTCTCATTTCTCCAAGGGTACCATTGATGAGACTGCATGGTATGTATATAATGGTGCATTGAAGCATATGAAAATTTCACATGATATTTTTGAGACTCTTACTAAATGGGGCTCGAAGTTGCACATGGCGGTTGGCAACAAGAGTCAGAAAGAGATTACAGGATTAGGTGTTGTTCCATTCAGGATGGAGACATGTTTATTGTTGTGAGTTCAAGATGTATTCTTTGTGCCAGAGCTCAAATACGACATGTTTCTTATCTCATTAATCGAGTTGAAGGGGTTTGAGATGATTTTCTAGGATGGGAAAGTGAGGCTGAGGCTGAGAGGCTCTAACTCAGTTGGAGTTTTCATTGGAGTTAAGGATCATGGTATATACCTGCTAATGTGAAAGCATACATATCATGAGTAGAAGAAGCAGTAGGTTCTTAGGTTCATAGGGAGCAAATTTCTAGTGGGAGTATATAGGTTCAGAGGGAGAATCCACAACACAAGAAGAGTGCATGGTCAATGGGGATCAAGGGGACTTCTATAGTTGGAAATAAGGAACCATGGGATGGCATGAAGGCCTATTAGGAAAGGAAGAAGAAGAAGGAATTTTTTGGTGGCAAAACCACTACTGAGACACGTGTGGTTCATTCTATAAGGTATGTTGTAGTTGTGAACTCCAAAAGTTGGGCCAGTATTGCGAGTGAAGATGATGAAGAGATACTTCTGAGTAGTGGAAGTACCTCCCTCACTAAGAGGGAGTGTTAATTTGTGTAGCTTGGGAGGTACTCCCACACCCTAGGGTACAAGTTTTGGTAGAAGTTTGACCCACATGGGCTTTGTGGGTAGTGTACAATGGGTTGTTTACCTGAAGTTGTGGGCGTGAAACCAAGAGGAAATTTTGATGGTTTGTTCATTGAGGGAATTTGTGGCACACTTAAGGAGCTAAGGGGAATCAAGGGACTCTATTATGTGGCAATGGAAGAACAAAAATAATTTTATCTCTTGATATATCTATGACTTAGTCATAAAACTCAAGTCGGCTTGGTTGAAGTAGTGTTCATTATGGGCTACAAGACTCCACCAAGATTGATATAAGAAGAGATGATGTTAGTTCATTGAGGAGCACATAAAAAGTGAAATTCCTCTTGTGAAAATACTAATATGAGGTGAATGAGTCCTTATGTAGTCAATTTGGAGTTGGAGGAGAGAACATGATCATCTTCTTCTGTTTTGGTCAGCAAGTGAAGGTTTGGTCAAGTGAAGGTTTTATCTTGTTCTAGGAATATGAAATAGGAGATTTGGAATGATTTTATAAGTTGATATCTGTATAATATTTATGTGTATAGGGCCAAAATTTCTGTGTAATTTTAGGGAGGGTTGAGTTCCTTATGTAGTTGTGATAGAGGATTGAAAGGTCTAGTTTGTATGGTTTCTCAAGGCCAAATTTTTGTAAAGAAGTGGAGGCTAAGTGTGACATGTTTTTTATGCCATATAAGCTAATATAAGGCTCTGAACTATGGAGAAGCCAAGTTTGGTTTATGCAGGTTGTGTTAAGGCCATGTATCTATGGATAATATTGTGTTACTTGTGATTAGAGTAGATGTTAAAAGGTGATTTTTTATATTGTCTTTGAGTAGAGGATTACTAGGTGATGAGGTATTTTCATACGCATTAAATAGAATTGTACAAGAAACCTTTATACAATTTCTTGGAGGGATGTTAGTGGTTTTTGGAGTGCCCTAGTATAGTGAACAAGGGTAGGCTTGTGACTATTAAGTGGGGAGTTTTTTTGGGCCCTACTTCAGATATCTCAAGAGTGGAGAATCAATGATAAAAGGGTTGATGTGTTGAGTCTTATTTCTATGATTTACAGTGGGTTAAATTAGAGATAAAAGGGAAACCTCTAATCCTTGAGTATGGTCTTCTTTAAAGAGCAAAGAAGCAAGAAGTAGGATTTTTTAAGTCCCTAAGAGTTGGCGCTCTTAGTGGAGCAGGAGAGAATCTGATGGGTAGAATTGGGTGGGAAAATTTCATACACTCTTGGAGCAACAAGAAGGTTGATAGTGGTAGAGTGTTGGGTTGGAGATGCAAGCTTTATGAAGTGGTAGAAGGTGCAGTAACCAATAGGAGGGCACAAATTTACCCACCAAAATTGTTCAAGGTACATGGATTAAAAGGACTATGGATGCACACCATCAACAAGTAAGTCAACTGTGATTTGTTTAGGGAAATATTGGTGGTGATAGTTGTTGATACCAAGCCCTATTTTATATTGTATCAGGGAGGATTGTAAGGGCCATAATCCCTGCTATAGGATCCCTAAGTTTGTTCTATTAAAGATTTGTAATTTAGAAGTGTTGGGTTAAAATTTATCTTATGTACTAGTTGATTCGATGTTGTGTCTTTTCCGTTGTGCAAAATAGTAGTGTTGTGGCATTTGAGTTTGTTTGTGATCATGATCTTAGAATCAAACCTACTTTTTGAGCGTTGTTTAAAAATAAACAATTAGCATCCATTTTCTATGATCTAAGTTGAAAATCTCGGGACTCGTTTACTTTGAGGTTGCATATTGTCATGAGGGTAGGCCATGGATTTAGAAAATAAAATAAAATAAAATTGTCCAAAAAAAAGAAGATATGATTTCATATATTCATTTTTAGATTAAAGAGAATTTTTTAAATGTAAAAAATATATTGAAATGGTATTCAAATTTTCAAAAAAAAAGAAATGATTTGGTTCAAGATTTTTTGATAGAAGATGTCCCAAAAATTTGAATTGGTGTTTTCTATCAGTTGTTGAGTATATATTAAAACATGGTTAATTAAACATGTAGATGATGTTTGATTTGGAAATTTTCTTTTAATTAATTTGTTTTTGATAAAAAAAAATTGTGTAAAGTTTGCATTTTATTATTGAAGTAAAGTATTGTTCTATTAGCCTACCTATTGGGAAATGATCACAGTAGCACATATTAAGGAGCTTGAGGTAATATATTCTTTTATTAACAAGTTCAACAAATAAAAAAAAACATATAAAAAATCAGCAAAGAGCTCCAGATGGCTATAAATATTAAGGATTTCTTCTAAAGATCTATGCCAACTGAAAAAGAGACTCACGTTTTCAATTATACAAAACAAAATCACCAATAATTCAACAAAGTATTGAGGGGTTTTTGCAGTGCATTATATTAGATATCATTTTTGGGATTCAACTGCATTAAGTCATTCATCTATGACCATTTCCACGAGAGGTAGTCGTAATTGACTAATTTCTCATGAATTTTTAATAGTCCAATTAGCACTCATTGCATTAGGTGATGCTCACAAGGTTTTGCAATACTTGCTAAGGTTTTGTAAATGGGGTTTTATTTTTTACCCCATTTTCAAACCCTTGTGAGCATCACCTGATGCAATGAGTGCTAAGTGGAGTATTAAAAAATCATGAGAAATTAGTCAGTTACGACTACCTCTCATGGAAATGGTCATAGATGAATAACTTACTTAACGCATTTGAATCCAAAAAATGATATCTAATTCAACAAATCTTGATTTTTTCAGTGCATAGTAACATGGAGGTTCCTCACACTATGCATCGAACCACAAGCTGTATAGATCCATGAACCACAAGCCAACTTTTTTTGCCAATTAGAGTGATTGAACCAATAATCAATTTTTGTGCAATGGAGGTACCACCCATGAGCCACATAGAGATGCTCCTCCAACAGACTCGTAGCCCACAAATTATGGTCTGCATGATGCTGCCACCTCCTAGACACCACAACCACTATGACGTCCATAGCTATTGGTCTATATGATAGGTGGTTGGGGCTGCAAGAACATTGATGATGGATCATTAACTACTAAAGTCCATGAACCTTCGATTCTTGGGTGACCCACGACCATTAAAATGGAGCCCAATTTTGAGCTATGAGGGAATAGCCATTGAAGACCAGTGAGAGAGAAATTTTGAGCTTGAGTCTCGATTAGATAAGCCTGTAGATGAAAATAAAGCAAAGAACCCTATGCGAGAGGTAGACCATCAATTTAATCCTTGTAGGCCAAATAAATCCCCAGAGCAACCTTGCAGATTACAGAGATTGAAGAGTGCCAATCAAAATATGAATGGAGACACATAATCACCACCTCTAAGAAAACCAATAAAGACCGAGGGTCGGGCTAGTCAGAGAATGCATGATCACTATGAGGAATGTAGGCACGACAGTTTGAATGGCCATAAATGACAGTGTAAAGAGAATTACAGTGTCTCACAAGGATAAGAGGAATGCCTAAAGACCATTTCGCCACCTCCTGCCATCACTGGGGTGAGGCTTTTTAGACAATAATTAGGAGAAATCATAAATGCTTACATCACATGAAAATTAAACTAAGTGCAACTGGAAGAAACCAGGAATGAGTGTTGGGCTATGTGGACACATATTCCAGATGTCCAACTCATGCTGATGCCAATGGGTGAGATCCTTCACCTACCATGGGGGAATTATTTATGATAAGTTAAATTGAAAGGTTGGTTGTATTATTGTGCATATAGAATGCATATCATAACTAAGAGAAATCAAATAGTACATTTAAAATTATTTGAAGATATATGCATTCTAGATATGCATAAAATAGAAAATAAGTAATTTTTAATGACTACAAATTAATTACTATTACACCCATGAATTAAGGAGAAGAAATAGGAGCAAAACATTCAAATTTAAATAGAAGTGTGTGAAAATAAAGGAGGTAACTTGCGAATTATTAAAGAGAGTCAATGAATAATTGAAGTATTGACTACATGTGTAGTTGTACTCACCTAAATAGGAAATGAGAAGAAAATCAAGGGAAAATCTAAAAGTGAAATATATGATGTAGTACTTAGGTGATGAGAAATGACTATTTTATATTGATAAATAAAGAATTACTATGCAATTTTGAATTTGAGTGACACATGGGAAGGTGAATAATAGATCATTGGTAAATTATAAAATTACATTTATGGATGGAATGGACAGGTTTTTTGGGTGACAAAACCCATAAATAGATGCTTGAGCTAGGGGGTTTATACATAATTTTGCACCATAATGTTGTTTGATTATTGAAATATATAACTTTTTATTGGTGATGGTTGAAGAGTTTGGTCTATTGAAGTGTGTTCAACAAGTGTGTAGTCCCTCTCAAGTTTGAAACTTCATTCTTCAATCATTTTGTTGGATTGGTTTCTTTCATACAACCCCATTGTAACTCAAGGGCCCTTGGGAAGGAGAGAACTCATAGGATTTGTAGGGTGTTCAATTAGTGGACTATGAAATATCCATAAAGTAAACATGAGTGGAAATCAAACTCGCCATTCAAGTCTCAAAATTATTAAGAAGATGTAAGAGGAGCTTAAGCTTAAAGGTTAAAATTTCTTCACGATAATTCTTGTAAGATATTTCTATCAAATTAGAGTATTTTTATTCATTGATTAGGCATTTATAAGTTTATTATTAAAAATTAATGTGTCTATGTATGTGTTTATACTTACCTTTTGATCTCTTTTATTGTAAAGGACAAGAGTCAACCTCCCAGGATACTATTAAGATTATCCCTTCACTTTTATAGAGATGGTGTTGAAAATAATTTAGCTATGGTCAAAATTTTTCATTGAAAAAACATCAAGAAGAATTTATTTTTTTTACGTCTCCAAGTTGGCCCATATAGCCCTACAAGTCGGCTCTAAGAAGACGTGATGTCGACCCTATTAGGAATAATTAGAAATGACTTGACGCCTATATATTAGAGCTCATTGATCCTCATTTTTTCCACCATCAGTCACAACAATATGTTCTGCAATCTCAAAACTTGTCTAAGCATGCAAAGGTCAGATAATTGCTTTTCCCTTCAGCTACATTGACTCCTTTTGTTGACTACTCTTGACTTGGGAAATTTGATCATTTTTGGCATCTATTTTCTTCATCTTTTGAGGTCGAAATCTACATAAGAATCTAATTGGTAGCTTGCTCTTTTGATATGAAATTCACCTGAAGATGAACGAGGGTTTTGATATTAATCTTGGGTCGAATGTTTTTTGGACAACAGGTTGGCATTTTATGTGGTAACTATAGTGATAATTTCTACCTTCTATAACCATAGCTACATGCCTAAGTTTCAGCCAATTTATGCACACCTTATTTATTAGATAGAAGTGGTTTATCTCTCCTTCTATGAGCAAAATTTGGTTGATGGCTAATTTGGATTTGTTGGAACATTTAGATGTACTATTGATGGATTGGATCTCTCCCTCATAAGGAAATAATTTTGGGTTTTCCCATAGTGGGTTTTTCTCTAACCATGAGCCTAATCTTGGTGTCTCTTGTCTCTTACTTATTATCTATTGTTCATTGCCTACTGTTATATCTATTTACTTCTCTTGTTGAAGAAATGATGGTTGAAGTTTTTATGTATAGATACTTGTTGACTAAAGTATAAATAAGGAACAATTTAAATCAATATAAGTATTTATAAATTGTGAAAAACTACTCTAGACATTGCAACACTAAAATTTCAACATGGTACCAACACTAGAAAATTGAAGATCTGGTCAATATAAGGGAAAAATTTACCTATGATTTTGTGGTTCAAGCTTCCTAAATATCAATACCCTATATACTGTCTAAATTCCTGTGTTAGGGCTATTGAGATCTGAGTTCTGTTCTACAAAATTTTGTGGCATCAACCCTATTCTATTCTGATAGTGATAAATTTAGACTCCTTTATATTCATCTTTGTGATCGACCACATATGGTTTCTTAGTGTCAGTATTCTAGGAATAAAATTGATCCATCTTTGTGAAGAAGATCATAGTAATTGGAATGAAAGAAGTGAAGATCAAAGTGCGAAGATGTAACGATGATGGTCATATAGTGGCTCTATCAGAGACCTGGAGTCATCATAGTGGCATGATTTAATACATGACTCTATAACCCACATTCATTAAAGTAACTCAGTGTGATCTCTAAGCTCGTGTGAAATATTTCTACATTGTTTTGTGAGATCAAGACGTTGTGAAGCATGTGCTTGAAGTATAGTCCTTGCAAAATGACATAAGGTAAAGTAAAGGCAAAGAGGTATGTACAATTTTATTTTAAGTTATGGCTTTCATCTTACTTTACATGATAAGAATATAGGGCTTGTATATCCCATTTTTTTAAGGCTTTTGGTGTCCAGGGTTTATAAACCCTTGATGGGACTTGGATTGGAAAACCCTAGAATAGTGAAAACCCTAACCCTAATGGATTATCCCTCTCAAGAAACCCTACCTCTTGGAAACTAACATCTAGGGTTTGCAAGATATAAATTTTGAAAGGATAATCTAGGGAATGTGGTAAAACCTAGCAAGGGTTGAAGTAAAAATGAAACCTAGGGCTTGTCAAATCCCTAGGCATAGATGTTTCCATTGAAACTAAAAATCATGTAAGAATAGGTCATGAGATATCTAGGGTTTGTATCCAAGATCCTAGAAGCACAATTTTGAGAAATCATGAAAACCCTAGATTGTTAGAATTGACATCATGCTCTTGGTTTTGTATATTTTTCTTGGTTGTACTTATCGATGAAAATTTGCAAATACACTATGAAGGAAGCAAGATGATGATGAGCATGATGGAAAGAGGAAATTATAAGGACCCCGACGTTCATAATGTTGAAGCATTAGATAAATTGTGAGCTCTAAAATGGGCCTCCTAAGGAATATTATAAAATAATAGTGGAAGTAAAAAATAAGATTAGACTACTTCATCAAGTTTTGGAGGGGAAAAAAAATTTAAATTTTCAACTTTTATGTTCAACTAATATCCCTATGATTTTCCTCAAATTTTGAGTGGGAGCACTCATTGGATGTGAAATTTATTTTTTCATCCAAGGAGTACCCATGTTGCATACTTTCAATGGACCATACTACACAAAAAAATTTAAATACATGAAAAATCGGGATTTCAATCATGTTTTATTGATGGAAATGTGTTTTCATTGATGGAAGAGGTGGCACAAACAAAGAAAAAGGAACATGAAAAAGCATTGCAATTGTTAAAGGCAATGGAAAAGAGAGGTAAAGGAAAAGGTAGCTGGAATGGTGCAAAGACTTGGGATCTAGATATGGAGTAGCAGATCATCTTAGATGCAGATGGAAACCCCCAAGATGGATAGAGCTCCGAAAGATATTTCCAATGGTATGAAAAAGTTTGAAAATTGCCTCCTAGATTGAGAGATAGAGCCAGTCAATCTTTTATGACCCCAAGTCAAATTTAGCAGAGTTAGAGGTGGCTGGATGAGCTTTGGTGCATAGTCAAAGTTGGCACAAGTGTCAAACCTGATATCAAGGTTGGAGGAGCCTCTATACAAAACTTTGGGTAGATGTATCCAACAATGCAGTAGCAGGAACATTTTCCATTGGCCACAAGTGGAGCCCACTTGGTGGTAATACCCTGATGGATACAATCTAGTGGTTGGAAAATAGTGCGAAAAGGCAAGCATCAGGATGCAATAGAGTGGTTGGATCCCACCCAGTAGAGTTACATCAGAGGTATGGTTATGGCACACAAGATTAAGCATTGATATGGATGGAGTAGGATGACACCAACATATGACATCATCCCAACGGAGGTATTCCAAAGGTATAGCCTCAATGAAGCATTAGGGATTACAAAGCAAAAGTGCTAGGATATGGGTGTCAGAACATAATAGTAGAGTGTCGTCTAATGGGACGAATGCAGAGGTCTCCACTTCAAAAACTTAGCCCACTAAGGGAATTCCTGAAGGAATAACAAAGCAACATATAATGGAGCATTGAACCTATGGAAAAACAAAAAAATCATTTAGAAAGGAAATTCATGCAAAACAGGCCTCTAAGACCATTTCTCTCTCCTCTTTAATAGAGAATGGGTGGTGTAATTTGATTGGCCCAGACGATGGTGGATGATGACGTTAGCACCATTCAATCAGAGGTGGACACACGATTGTAGATTTAGCATTTTCGGGCACCCGAAAGGCCCATTTTTTAGTGACACCTCTCACCTATCACAGGTTGACACATAGCATAGGTGATGTCAGAATGATGTCATCCCATTAGATGGAGCCCAATGGTTTGTTAGTAGTGCATACAGAGGTAGCATCAAGTAGTGAGATATGGGACACATCAGGCATGGACAGGTTAGCAGGAACGGTAGCAAATGAGATTGATGTCCGGAGGACCCCACAGAACAGATCATCGCGTAAAGATCACCTCGGTGGGATATAAAAGGGTGAAAAGGGAATGCACAAGGAGAAGAGGCATTGGGACATGGAGGATAATGAAAACCAATCAGATAGTAGGCAGGAATTCCCCACGGGATAGGTTGACCCAACGGCATGACCCTGGCAGGTGTATAAAGAGGCACATGCTTAAAGTGTCAGGATAGAGAGAGCTTCAACATAAGTGCTGGACCTAGGTCACTTCACATAGAAATGAAACCAAGGGTGGGGAGGTTATAATGAGTTGTAGAGACTCTTAAAGAAACTAAGTGCTTACCTTTGGTCATTTCATGTAGAAACAAGATCAATGGTGTGGAGCCATTAACAAAGGAATTTGGACCACGAAGGGCTTAAATAGGTTAAGCACCTCAAGCCTAAGCCAATGGTCATGGAGACATGGTCTTATGGGAAAAAATAGGTAAAGGAGCAGAGTGAAAGGGGCTTAAGCTCAAAATGTCAGAACTGTCAATTTTGGCAGCAAATTTGGTAGTTAAGTTAATAAAGTTAACTGTAAAAAAAAAATAGAATAAGAATTGCTAAAACCTGTAAAAGGCCAGAATTGATAAACATAGAGAAATTGATCTTTTTAACTTGCAGTAAAGGATGATCAAGGCTATAGAACATGGCGAACATAGTTGGAGGACTAGAATAAAAAGGAAAAGGGAAAAAAAACAAAAAATAAGAATGCCTGTAGCAATCGAAAGAAAATCAAAGAATCCAAAATTAGCAAAAGAAACTCTTTAAAAGCAGGTTTTATCATGCAAAATTGAGAATAGGTTTTTGGAACAGAGCTTATGTGGCAGGGAAGTGTTGGTATGGTGATGTTGTTGTAGTTTTGTTTTTAGTGGTGACTAAGATAAAATTGTTTGTTAGAAAAGCAGAGAAGGCATTCATAGATATAGTGTCAAAATGGTTGGTGCTCCTTCCAGTGGGTGCTAGAAAATACTTTGGTTTGTAGCTACATTTAGTTGTAGCTGATAAATCATGGAGTTGTAGCTTCCTGCTAGTCATAACCAAAGAATTGTAACAACAAGTTGTAGCTTGCCTTATGAATGAATTGAAGAGAAGTTCAGAAAATTTACCTATTCTGTGTGT
Source organism: Pinus taeda (assembly GCA_000404065.3). Classification (NCBI taxonomy): domain Eukaryota; kingdom Viridiplantae; phylum Streptophyta; class Pinopsida; order Pinales; family Pinaceae; genus Pinus; species Pinus taeda. The sequence goes on along the minus strand of APFE030431957.1, from coordinate 97,996 downwards.
GTTTCATTGAGATTTTTCTTCCTATATGTTTATTAATTGTTGAAGTTTTTATTGGTGTTTAAATATTATTTCACAAAGAAAAAGAAAATTTGTAATTACTAAAATTCCTGCAATATTGGTTCACCACCCCCCCTCAGTATTATCTCAGTTTCCAACAATAGGTATTAGTGAAAAGTTACTTCAGATCAATCTAACAGCTAGAAGAAAGACCAAGGACCATGGCAAACCAAGAAGGAGGATTTACCAACCGGGCACCTATGTTCAATGGAACAAACTATGTGTTCTGGAAAGTGAGGATGAAGACCTACATTCAATCATTTGGATCTAATGTGTGGGATGTTGTAGAAGAAGCATATCAAACACCTCAAATAGTGGTTACCAATGATCAGAAGTTGGAGCTCACATGAAATGCTAAAGCATTAAATGCCTTACTTGCTGATCTACCTAAATTAGTGCTAGTCAAGGTGATGGATTGCACATCTTCCAAAGAAATATGGGACAAGATGAGAAGCTTCTATGAAGTAGACAACAAGGTAAAGTAAGCTAAACTCCAAGGCTATAGGATTCAATTTGAATCATTGAGCATTCATAATGATGAAGATATTGCTAAGTATTTTTTGAGAGTTGATGAAGTTGTGAACACCATAAGAGGGATTGATGAGGAGCTAGAAGAAACTATGGTAGTTCAAAAAGTATTGAGATCTCTTCCTGAGAGGTTTAATACCAATGTGTCAACCATTGAATAAATGACCAATCTAGGCACTCTCACTTTATATAAACTCCTTGGAATACTCACTACCTATGAGATAAGGATTTCTAAGGGAAATTCTACATCCAAAGAATCAAGCTTAAAAGTAGAAAATAAGTGCAAAGATGAACATGATGACTCATGTTGTGAATTATATGAATAATAATCCAAATTTGGGTAGAAGCTCAAGCAAGGATTATGAAAGTATAAATGTAAGTTACCATTTAAATGTTGTAAATGTGGCAAAGTTGGTCATTATGCATAAAAGTGTCTTGAAAAGAAGAAGAAGGATTATGATCCTAAATAAAAATTCAAGAAGGTTCAAAAGGACAAAAAAAAGGCTAAGAAGAAAGGCTTTTATGTTCAAGAAGAGAACTTCTCAGAAAGTGAACCCAACCTATCCTCAGAAGAGGACAGATATGATGAGAGCTCTAAAGAAGTTATGCTTATGGCCATAGAAAATTTACAAGTCAAGGCTATTAATTCTAATGATTAAGAAGGATAAGTTGACCTTGAAGGAGAAATGGTAAGTACTCTTGAATAAATAGAAAGGATGAGGAAGAAAAATAGTCTTGAAGGATTCCTTGACAAAAGAAAAGGTTGAGTTTGTTAAGTCATTGTTCTTACAAATAGAATAGGACAAGAAGATCTAAGAAACCTTGAACCAACAACTGAATTAAAGGGCCCAAGTGCGTGAAAAGTTGGAAGAAGAAATCATGTTATTGAGAAAGGAGCTCGAGCAGGTCAAAACACAACTTAGTTTCTATCATAAATTTTCAAAAGGGACTGAAGATCTAAAAGAGATATTAGAAGCATAGCGAGGCTCCTCAAATCGAAATGGTCTAGGCTATGAAGCTAAGTCTAGTCCAACAAAAGAATTGAAGGGAAAAAGGGAAATTACTTTCATTCCCCTAGAAAAAGAAGGTCCCACACAGCATCCAAAAGAGAATCCGCATCCCTGGAAGAATGAACAACAACAAAAAAAGGAGTACGTTGTCCATTTTGATCGAACTAACCAAAATTTAGCTTGTTAGAAATTAATTAACAGAGCAATGAAATACCAAAATATAGCGGGAACATAAATACATAAATGCATAGAACAAGAGAGACATAGATATACGTGGTTCACCCAATTTGGGCTATGTCCATGGAGAAACATCCAATCCTTCCTTTCATATTATCCAACAAAATGAAGAGATATAACCTACAACAGATCCGTTGTAATTTCCTCTTTGCTCTCACATAGAATCCTCTCTCTTTCTTGCTAGAATAATAATCCACATTCGAAATACAATTCCCTCATATAAACTGAGGGGTTTCCTTCTAGGGAAAAAAAACCCTAAATTAAAAATAACTTCTACTATCATATAATCTATCTAATGAACAACCCATATTGACTACAAAATTACAATATTTTACAAGGCAATTTTCCATCTATTTTTAGCTTTGGGGGCACCGCCCCTGAGCCCCCGTGAAGGGGAGGGATCCAAACATGCAACCTCCCCCCCCCTTTGGACCCCCCAGGCAGAAATAATGGGGGTAATCCCCCAACATCCCCATGTTTGGGATTGGGATCCAAACACGGTTGAATCAAGACCTCTAAATCAGGAAGATAATCGGGCTCCACATCCAACAATCTCCCACTTGGAAACTGATTATATCAACACCATTGTTGCTTCACTTGCTGGAAAATGATTCCAATTTTGACTTGGTTGTTTATCATATTCATCATCATTCTTGAAGGCCAATTGAAACTGAGGAGCAACTCAATTTCTCACTAGTTACAACCTTTGCCAAGATATCTATAAGATTCTGACTAATGTGTATCTTTTCCAGCTTCAGTTGTCCATCATCTAGAAATGATCGTATGAAATGGCACCTGAGTTGTACATGCTTACTCTTAAAATGAAAGGTTGAATTCTTTGAGAGATTAATGGCACTCTAGTTGTCACTATATAACCTTCTCATCTCCTACTTCTTTCCCAACTCATCCATAAACCTTTGTATCTAAATCATTTCCTTACTAGCCTCTGTAGCAGCAACATACTCCGCTCTCGTTGTTTAAAGTGAAATAATGTTTTGCAATTTTGAAACCCAACTGAACGTTGTTCCACCTATAGTAAACACATACCATGTGGTGCTCCTCATGTTATCTTTGTCACTTTCCACATTTGCATCAACATATCCCTCTAGATAAATGTTTGAACAGAAAAAAACATAATGCTTGATTTGTGGTACCTCTCAAATACCCAAGAATCCACTTCACTACCATCCAATGCTCTTTTCCCGAATTGTTCATCTACCTCGTTATAGCTCCCACTGCATCTGCAATATCAGGTCTTGTGTAGACCATTGTATACATTAAGCTTCCAACAACTGATGTGTATGGAACTTTACAGATATAATCCATCTCTTCCTAGTTCTTGGGATACATCTGTTTACTTAGTTTGAAATAAATAGCCAAAGGTGTACTGACTGGTTTTGCATTTCGCATATTAAAACTTTCCAACACCTTTTTTATGTACTCAGTCTAAGATAATGTTAATTTGCGATTTTTCCTGTCTCTAGTTATTCTCATACCAAGGATTTTTTTTGCAACACCCAAAATTTTTATTGCAAATGAATTTACTAATTTTCCTTTAAGCACATTTAGTCCATGCACGTTAGACCCCGCAACAAGCATTTCATCTACATACAATAGAAAAATAATATAGTTTCCATCATTTTTCCTTTTCAAATAAACACAATTGTCAAAGTGACATCTAGTGTAACCTTGTTAAGACATAAACCTATCAAATTTTAGATACCATTTCCTTGGAGCCTGCTTTAAGACATACAATCTATTCTACAATTTTCACACTAATTTCTCCTTCCCTTTGACCTCATACCCTTGTGGATGTTGCATATGTATTTCTTCCTCCAAATCATGGAGAAAGGTTGTCTTTACATCTAATTGCTCAAGATACAAATATTTTGTTGCCACTAGACTTAAAATATTTTTGAAGTCATTATAACAACAGGGGAAAAATTTTCATCAAAGTCTATACCTTTCTTTTATGAAAATCCCTTCACCACAAGTCTAGCATTATACCTTTGTTTACCTCCATCTTCTTCCTTCAACCTATAAACCCATTTATTCTTCAATGTTGTTTTACCAACAAGCAACTTGACTATGTCCCAAGTTTGGTTTTGCATCAAGGAATATATCACGTCTTCCATGGATTTCTCCCCCTTCTTCATGGTTTCTACTTTCATTTCTTCTTCATATCTTTCTGGTTCACTAGAATTAGTCAAAAATACATAATATAATGAATGAGAGTATCATTCAGGGGGTCTACTTATCTTGGTAGATCTTCTAGTACTAGTTTTAGGTGTTTGTGGTTGTTGTTGTTTTTGTGGCTGCTGATCATTCTTATTTTTAGGCACCTTTACTTTTTATGTGATCTCATCAAGCGCTGTGTATTCTTTGTTTTCCTTTTCCTATTTCTTTCTTTGCATCTGCTCCTTATATAAAACCTTTTCATTAAATATGACATCTTTGCTCCTAATGACTTTGTGATTTTCATAATAATATTAGCGATAACCAAAATCATTTACACCATATCCAATAAAGGTACATTTCTTTGATTTTGCCTCAATCTTTGTTCTATTTTCTTTATTGAAGTGGACAAAGGCTTCACAACTGAAAGTCTTTAAAAATGAGTAGTTTACTTTTTTATTTGTCCATGCCTCTTCTAGAATACCACCATACAAGGAACTTGAATTGCCTTTGTTTATTCGATAAACAATAGTATCTACAACATATGCCCAAAAGTTTAAAGACAATCCTGCATGCAATCTCATGTACCTTGCATGCTCCATGATTGTTCTATTCATCCTTTCTGACACACCATTTTCATGTGGTGTTCTTGTAACTATATTCTCTTTGCAAATTCCATGCTCTAAACAATAGCTATCAAACTATTTGTTGCAATATTTACCTCCATTATCTGATCTGAGATACTTCAACTTCTTTCCTATCTCATTCTCAACCAAATTTTTCCATTTCTTGAAAGTATGAAATACATCAGATCTATTTCAAATACAATAAATCCAGGTTTTCCTAGTTGCATCATCAATAAGAGTAACATAATAGTGAGAGTCACCGAGAGATGATACTTGAGAAGGTCCCCATACATTTGTATGCAAAAGCTCTAAATTTTTGCTATTCTTTTACTTCCTAACTTTGATAAATGTGACTCTCTTTTGTTTTCCATAATACAATTTTCAAAAAAATCCAAATAAACATGCTTCAAACTTGAAAACAAATTTCTCGAGTGAAGAATCTACATCTCGTTCTCACTCATTTGTTTGAGCCTATGGTTCCAGATTGTTGTATCTACTCGTGTGGAGATTAAATCATTAATAGAATTAGAAATAATACTGCATAAATACAATGTACCAACCTTTTCTCCTTTCGCTATTACCAGGGAGCCTTTAGTGACCTTCTAGGTTTTATCTGTAAAAGTAGTTACACAACCTTCACCTCCCAACTACCTTGTTGAAAGTAGTTTTTTCTTCAGATATGGAACATATCTTACCTCCTTTAATAGCCATTGGTTTCCATCTTGTTGCTTTATGAAGACTTTACCCATTCCAACAATTTCACAACATTTATCATCACCCAGATGAACATGTCCAAAATATTCTTGAATATAGTCATGAAAATGTTTCCTATCAGGTGTGGCATGGAATGAGGCCCCTAAATCTACCAACCAAGAATCAATAATATTCTCTAATGAAATAATCAAAGCATCTTGCAACACATTACCTGTCACATCCACTTCATGATTGTTCTCTTGTTGTCCATATCCTTATTTTTCCTTCTAAGATTTGTATTATTTCTTCTGGTGTCCTTTCTTCCCACATTTCTAGCACACTATCGCTGATCTAGATTTGGATATGCCTTTTCTTGACTTACTGTGATTTCCTGAGCTCCTTCCTCTTTCCATTTTTCTTCCCCTAGTCTCTGTAGTCAAAGCATTACCTGATGTCTCACCAGAGCTTTTCCGTTGCATTTTGTAGCTAAGGATGGCACCAACAACATCATCAAACTTTAAATTACTAGATCCAAATATAGAGTTACTAATGGCCATAAAACCATTCCAACTTTCTGGTAATGAGCATAGAAACGATAAAGCCCTAACTTCATCATCAAAATTTACCCCTACAAAACTTAACTAACTTGTAACCATAATAAACTAATTTAAATGATCACTAACAGATCCACCTTTTGACATCTTCATATTAAACAAACGCTTCATAAGAAATATCTTATTTGAGGTTGAGGGTTTTTTATATAGTTTCACCAAGGCCCTCATTAGACCTTCCATTGTTGTTTCCTTCAAAATATTGAAGGTTTCTAATGTTTCTAGGTACAACTGTATTGTTCCTAATGATTTGCTATTAATAATCTCCCATTCTTCATCTAACATACTTGTCAGCTTCTTTTTATTTTCACTTAATGGTAAGCACAAATATTTTTGATACATATAATGAAACACCCCCTCCTCCCAGGCCCACCATGCAACTAGCCAACTGGGGTAAACATGTGACGAGAGAGGCTACTATAGGGATTCAACTTCCTTGGTGACGTTAAGGAAATGGAATCGACGAAACACCTTAAGCAAACACATCCACATCAACCACAACACCCTCAAAAGACATGTTAGCCACTCAGACATCATGTCCTTGAGTCCCACTGATGTTTTAAGCCTTTTAAGCCTTGGTCACTCTCATGTTATAGGCAAGATAATGACCATAAGCCAAAGTCGTTCTCACGTGCCTTTGTGCCAACATCCTTAACTCTTTTTAGCAGACCTGTGCTAGCGTCCTTGAGATTCGAGCCACTTTTCTAGCCCAGAATCTCGGCCTCTACCCAAAACTTGTTACAAATTCTAGAATCCATCAAAGAAGTGATGAAAATATAAACAAATAAAAAATAAACCTTGGGATTAGGCATGAGCATCCCCAACCAGGATTGAAATTCTATCAAACACTTGGCACCAATGCAACCTATAGGTCTAGGACACAAGACAAAGCATAAATGATTGAAATAACTTATGAAACATAATCAGAAGGATCACCACCTTCTCCATTAAACTACTATATCATCAATTAGGTTTTTCATCCATCCATTTAGCAATTACAAGTAAATACATGAAATCACCATGACATGAACCAGTCATATAACCATGCATAGAACCATCATAAAACCATATAAATATCATAGATATGACATCCATTAAATCCACTTATAAACTAGTGCAACAATAAGAGAACTTAGATTTATTAATCATAGGAAAATTTGACCAGGTTTGGGACTTCGATGTACCACCCAACCATAGACATAAATAAATAAATAAATGTGCCAAAAATGCCTTTTTTCCTTTTAATGCCTTTTCCTTAGCCTTTTTCCAATTTCCTTAGCCAAAACACACATTCAGTGATGCCCACTAGGATATCTTTTCCCAACATTCAGCTTGGAATAAGTGTCCCTTAACCATGGTCTGATTTTTCCTTCATTAACTTTTATTACATGGAATTTTCACTGGGCTATTGCAGAAACCTCCCCCTTGAGAACACTCTCCTCAGTGTTAAACCACACTATGACCTCAACAAAACCGTTGAAAAGAAAACATACTGCCCATGGAGCTTTATAACTTAGCTCGTTGCAATATTTACAAAGAAATACCTACTCAAAAGAAAAACATCATGACAACATGACAATATAATAACCATAATAACATGACACCCATACCTTTTATTAGAGATTTACAACTTATCTCATGGTGATATTTACATCCATATACATATACATACATATACCAAAACATCAGAAAAACATATGCCAAACATATACCAACATCAAACCAAAACTGCTTTGCCTCAACTGGAAAATAATGAAGGATATAGGGTCAACATTTGATCTACCATCTCCCATGTAAATTCTTCAGGCACAAAGTGCTTCCATTGCACTTTAACTTTCTCTATGTCTCTGTTCCTGAGCATGAGATGTTTCCACTGTAATATGCACTGAGGCTCTGACTGGAACTCTCCTCCTTGCTCCACCTGCAATACAAACCAATCAATAACATGATCAACATCCTTTATATACTTATTAAGTTTCCTTCAAAATATTGAAGGTTTCTGACATCGCCAGGTACAACTGTATTGTTCCTAATGATTTGCCGTTAATAATCTCCCATTCTTCATCTAACATACTTGTCAGCTTCTTTTTATTTTCGCTTAATGGTAGGAACAAATATTTTTGATACATATAATGAAACACCCCCTCCTCCTAGGCCCACCCATGCAACTAGCCAACCGGGGTAAACATGTGACGAGAGAGGCTACTATAGGGATTCAACTTCCTTGGTGACGTTAAGGAAATGGAATCGATGAAACACCTTAAACAAACACATCCACATCAAACACAACACCCTCAAAAGACATGTTAGCCACTCAGACATCATGTCCCTGAGTCCCATTGATGTTTTAAGCCTTTTAACCCTTGGTCACTCTCATGTTATAGGCAAGATAATGACCAGAAGCCAAAGTCGCTCTCACGGGCCTTTGTGCCAGCATCCTTAACTCATTTTAGTAGACCTATGCTAGCGTCCTCGAGATTCGAGCCACTTTTCTAGCCCAGAATCTCGGCCTCTGCCCAGAACTTGTTACAAATTCTAGAATCCATCAAAGAAGTGCTGAAAATATAAACAAATAAAAAATAAACCTTGGGATTAGGCATGAGTATCCCCAACCAAGACTAACATTCTATTAAACACTTGGAACCAATGCAACCTACAGGTCTAGGACACAATACAAAGCATAAGTGACTGAAATAACTTATGAAACATAACCAGAAGGATCACCATCTTCTCCATTAAACTACTATATCATCAATTAGGTCTTTCATCCATCCATTTAACAATTACAAGTAAATACATGAAATCACCATGACATGAACCAATCATATAACCATGAATATAACCATCATAAAACCATATAAATATCAGAGATATGACATCCATTAAATCCACATATAAACTAGTGCAACAATAAGAGAACATTGCTTTATTAATCATAGGAAAATCTGACTAGGTTCGGGACTTCCATGTACCACCCAACCATAGACATGGTAAAACCAAATCTCTCTTTTAGCCAATCATCGCCGTGCCATATTCTAAGCATGCATGTGGTATCTCATAGAACACCTTATCCAATAATAACCAAGGGCTTCTAGATTTTAAACCACCTTCACCCTCACCAAACCGTGATCACACCAAAATCGGTGCTCCGATCACAACTGAACCAAACTTGCAATGCCATCCAGAATCCATCACTATCCTTGAGGAATTTTCCATCTCCTTGTCTCTTAGGCTTTACCACAATCCAAACCCAAATCACTAAGCCCTAAATTGAAACTCCTCCTTCAGGCTTTACCATGTATCCTGCCAAAACTAGTCAATGGATTCCTAGGCCTTTGGGAATGAAACTTGAGACCAGCTCCACCCCAAATTCTAAAATCCATTTTGCAAACCAAATATCAAAACCAAGATAAACATCCCAACATACCATGGCATCTGGTAAAATGCAAGGCTAGGCTGAAAACCATTTTCATAACCCAGCAAAACAATGCCACCAACAACAAGAGAACCATACACCAACATGCAAAGCCATGCATGTCCAAACCAGCTAGGAAAGAACACATGAAAAAGGTTAATTGCAAGTATTCTTGCTGAAGCTACTTGATCTTGTTTTCCTTCCTTGATCCTTGCTTTCCTTCCTTTCCATTTTCTTTCTTTTCCTTCCTTGATTCAAAGGTTCAGTGTTCCAAGAAAACTCTAAGTGACCAAGATTGAGAGAGAGAGGGAATAATGAGAGAGCTCCAAATGTGAACTAGCAAAAGGTTACCAACTGATCCTTAGAATCCTTTTTATTAATGAGGCCTCTATTTTCTTCATTTTCCATTATTTTCCTTCAATTTCCTCCTCACATGCAACCTGTGACCTTTCACCTTAATTTTCTCCTAGTTTCCTTTATTTTCATAAATAAATGTGCCAAAAATGCCTTTTTTCCTTTTAGTGCCTTTTCCTTAGCCCTTTTCCAATTTCCTTAGCCAAAACACACATCCAGTGATGCCCACTAGGATATCTTTTCCCAACATTCAGCTTGGAATAAGTGTCCCTTAACCATGGTCTGATTTTTCCTTTATTAACTTTTATTACATGGAATTTTCACTAGGGCTATTACAGAAACCTCCCCCTTGGGGAACACTCTACTCAGTGTTAAACCACACTATGGCCTCAACAAAACTATTGACAAGAAAACATACTGTCCATGGAGCTTTATAACTTAGCTCGTTGCAATATTTACAAAGAAATACCTGCTCAAAAGAAAACATCATGACAACATGACAATATAATAACCATAATAACATGACACCCATACCTTTTATTAGAGATTTATAACTTATCTCATGGTGATATTTACATCCATATACATATACATACATATACCAAAACATCATAAAAACATATGCCAAACATATACCAACATCAAACCAAAACTGCTTTGCCTCAACTGGAAAAAAATGAAGGATATAGGGTCGACATCTGATCTACCATCTCCCATGTAAATTCTTCAGGAAAAAAGTGCTTCCATTGCACTTTAACTTTATCTATGGCTCTGTTCTTGAGCATGAGATGTTTCCACTACAATATGCATTGAGGATCTGACTGGAACTCTCCTTCTTGCTCCACCTACAATACAGACCAATCAATAACATGATCAGCATCCTTTATATACTTATTAAGCACTGAAATATGGAAAACATCATGGAATTTCACTATTGGAGGTAGTGAAAGTTGATATTCCACTAGTCCAATCCTCTCAAGGATCTCGAAAGGCCCGCATTACCATAGTGCCAACTGGCACATGAACCAATCCTCAAAGAGATTTTATTGGGTTTGATGCTCAAATACACATGCTTCCCAACCTGAAAATCCTTGAATACCCTATGTTGATCCGCCTAAATCTTTTGTCTATCCCGTGTTGCCTTTAGATTCTTCTTTATAACTTGCATTTCCTGCTCCATATTTGCCAACATATCCAGTCTAATAAGTACCATGTTCACTGGATCACTCCAACTGATGGGAGTGTTACAACTACATCCATACAATGCCTCGAAAGGACTCATCCTCAATGATTCCTGATAACCATTTTTGAATGCTAACTCAACCAATGGAAGATACTCCTCCCATTTCTTCTATTGGTGCATCACATACATCCTCAACATATCCTCCAGGATCCAGTTGACCCTCTTTGTTTATCCATCTATCTATGGATGATAAGTTGTGTTGAAGGCCAACTTTGTACCCAAGCCTGCAAATAGCTCCTTCCAAAACTTGGAAGTGAACTTTGCATCCCTATCCGACACAATCTTATTTGAAACACCATGTAATATCACTATATCTCTGATGATAACCTATGCTACCTCACTGGCTGAATATGTAGTCTTCACTGGAATGAAGTGAGGTACCTTGCTCAACCTCTCAACCATGACCATAATAGAATCATGTTGCCTTATTTTCCTCGAAAGACTTGTAATGAAATCCATGGAAATGACCTCCCATTTCATTATGGAATTGCTATAAGTTGTAGTAAACCACCTAGATGCTTACATTTCACCTTGACCCGCTAAAAATCTAAACATCGAGCTAAGAACTTTGCCACTTCCTTCTTCAGATTTAGCCAATAGTAGAACTTCTTCAGCGTTTTCTGGTATCTTGGATGACCCGAGTATGGCTTGGTGTAAAACTCCATCAATATAAGCTTATTGACCTCACTGCAATTTGACACATAGATCATGTCTCCAAATCTCACCAAACCATCTATCGTGAGATGATAGTCTGCATCTTGATCACCTGTACCTGTACCTATAATCGTGCTTTTTTGTAACATGTGCATAATCTACATGTATTTTTCATCCCCCTTTCTTTCCTGCAAGATCCTATCTTTTAAATTTGTCCCATAAGAGCTCATAGTTGCTATATGATTTACCTGTGCCTTCCTTCTATGAGAATTTGAAACCTGGTTCTCCTTCCCTTTGATGTATCTAATCTCAAAATTGAACTACTAAGGGTAGCCAACCATCTGGCTTTCCTGGCATTCAGATTCAACTGATCAAACACATATCTCAACCCACTGTGATTTCTCGTCAATGTAAACCTCCTGCCAAGAAGATAGTGCCTCCACATATTCAATGCATGTATAATTGTTGCTAGCTCAAGATAATGGGTTGGGTTGTTCTGCTTGTGCTCATTCAGTTTTTGTGACTCATAGCACACTACAGGTCCTTCTTTCATGAGAACTTCACCAAGTCCTCTCTTGCAAGAATTTGTACATACTACAAACTTCTTGTCTGGATCTGCAATCTTTAGCATTGGTGCGTGTCAACAAACTTAAGGTGCTCAAAACTAGCCTCACATTCCCCTGTGCATTTGAACTTCTTACCTTTCCACTACAATGATGTGATAGGATATGTAATGTGTGAGAAGTTCATGGTGAACCTGTTATAGTAACCTAACAATCCCATGAATGCTTTGACCTCATCCACATTCTTAGGAGCTACCCACTCCATGATAGCCCTTATCTTTTATGGATCTACTAATATGCCATCCTTGGAGACAACATGCCCCAAATAATGTATCTCAGTCTAAAAGAAGTTTCACTTGCTACTTTTAGCATACAATTGATGCTATCTTAGCGATCTTAACACTGATGTTAAATGCTCGACATGTTCTTCTTCATTCTTAGAATATACCAATATGTCATCAACGAATACAATAACAAACTTGTCCAGATAAGGACACAACACACTATTCATCAAAAATATGAATGTACCTAGAGCATTAGTCAAACCGAATGGAACAACAACAAACTCATAATGCCTATACCTGGCTTTGAATGCAGTCTTGAAGATATCCTCTTCCTTGATGCGTACTTGATGGTATCACAATCTGAAGTCGATCATAGAGAACATTTCTAATCCCTTAAACTAATCAAACAAATCATCAATCCTTGGCAAAGGGTACCTATTCTTGATTGTCACTTTGTTTAGCTTCATGTAGTCAATACACAATCTAAGAGTACCATCTTTCTTCTTCACGAACAACACTGGTGCACCTCAAGGTGATACACTCGGCCTAATGTACCCCTTGTCCAAAATTTCCTTCATCTACAACCTTAACTCAACCAACTCAGGTGTCCTCATTCTGTAAGGTTCTTTAGATGTTGGAGCTGCCCTTGGCACAAAATCAATAGAAAAGTATACCTCCCTATGAGGTGGAAACTTTGTAATGTCCTTAGGAAATATATCTTGAAACTATTGCAAAACTTGGTACCTGCTTAGCACATCTGTATCCTCAACCTCCTTGCCTTTGTCAATAGAAATGTGTACTGCAAACATCATTCAACCTTTTGTACAAATACACTTAGCTTACATAGTGGTAACCATCCTCACTAACGTAGGCTTCTTCTTTCCATGCAAAGTCCTATTTTCCCCACTATCATCCACACACTCAATGACCTTATCAAAGCAATCCACTTTGGTTCTGTGAAGGTATAGCCAATCCATACCCAAAATCATAATATATGATCCCAATGGAAATACATTCAAGTGTGTTGTTGTAGGCATACCATTTAGCTCAAATACGCAAGCTCTTACCCAATGGTGAACTTGTTTCTTTGTACCTGTAGCCAATAGTATCAACCAAGATTCTGCATGCACTTAATTTTTTAAACCACACTTATCCACTAGGTCAAGAATAATATAACTATAGCTAGATCCAAAATCAATCAAAATAGAAACAACTTGATCACAAATCTTATTGTTCATCTTAATGATTGATGTCTGATGATCTTCTTGCCTGTTGTCCATGACTGCATAGATTTGAGGAATGTTATGGCCAACATCACCAACAATATGCGCCTCCTAAGCACTGTAGATTTGGGGTCTACCACCACTCTGATTCTGCGGACAATCCCTCTTACGATGATCCTTACCGCATATTCAACACTGCAATGGTTCCCTACCACCGCCTCTAGCTTGCTTCTCTCCACATCCCTTCTTGGTTGTATTGAATCTCTTATAAGGAACTACAATTTCTTTCCCACTTGCGTCTTGAATTCTTCCTCTATTTGGTGGCCATTTTCCTTTAGCTTTATCATTTATTTTCAAGTCATGCTTAGGCTCAACTTTACACTTCGACTATTCATAACAATTATTCAATTTTTGAATGGCCTCCTCCAACAATCTAGGCTCATTAAACTCAATCTGGTCTTTGTATGCAATTGGCAGTCCACTCATGAATCTTTGAACCTTGGGCTTCTCCCCATTGAGGTAACATACATATCTAAATAGCTGCAAAAACCTACTATTATACTCATCATCTATCATAGAACCCATCTGCAACTCATAAAACTCCTTAGCCCTGTCATCATAGTACCTCTCCAACAAGTACTTCTTCTTGAAGAGTATTTCAAATGAATTCCAAGTAAAATCATCCTCATGTATACCTTTGACATTATTCATGTCTTCCCACCAAATATCTACTTTACCTTTGAGATTGAAAGTGGCTATCTTTGCTTTCATGTTTTCTAAATAATCATGCAATTAGAAGAATTTCTTCATACCGAGCAACCATGTCTCTACATCCCATGATTTCTTCATCTCTCCATCAAAGGTAGGTGGTTTTTCTTTCTTGAAATCATCCAGCAAGTATCCCCTATCACTCCTCTTGTAAAGGTGATAACAATGACGATCATGATGCCTATCAGAGCCAGAACTAGAATAGTACCTATGTCGATCACCTCTCCTATCCGGAGTGTCCAACAACCTGCCATCTTTGATTGTGTCAGATATATCGGACCTGTGTCTACTAGGAGACATACTACCATATGCCCCATTAGTTTTTTCCTCATGCCCATGGTTGATTCGAAGTGGTCCCTTTCGCTGCAAATTTGCCAAACTCTGAAGTAATATCGCATTCACCTCTGCTTGTTTCTCTTGTGCCTACATGATTTTGTCATTGTCTACTTTGCATCTCCTTGTTTCTTCCTCCGAGCTTCTTAATGTGTCTTCTAAATCAGAAGAGTGCCCCGCACCACGCTACCCATCTGATGCATAGGGATATTCTATGTAGTCTACCACCTTGCTAGCCATCTAATCTCTTTCTTGCAAGGCATACTATGTCAACTAAATCAAATCACAATAAACCAATGTACCTTAGCATGATTCGAGGAGGATACCTTACCTGCAAGATCGTAAAATCAGCATGATACATGCATAACATAATCATAACAACATATAGACATATATCAAGTAAGTGTATCAATGCATAAACATCATTCTAGTTAGGGTCTAGTCATCAATGCAAGGCCATATCAACAATTCACGCTATGACACCAACAACCATTACTCCATTGTAAACCTTGCAACTATCAACATGCATAATCAATGCCTAATCAATCACACATACGTATGAACACATGTAGTTGAGCATAAGTGATCAATTCTTGTAATCAACCTAAAAGACTAATACATGCAATCAAACATATAAGAATGCAACCCAACATACAAGGATGTAATCAAGTTTCATATAATCATGTAACCCACCATATACTTTTGATGATGCATTCCACAAAATCAACATCAAGTTCCTCATGATAACCTTATTACAATCATGAGCAACATGATGCAATGCAATAAGCGAATGGAATGCAAGTGTAAGAGACACACATGCAAGTGACATGTATGCATTACCAACACTTTCACCCAAGGAGAGTGCAACCACTCTCTGATACCAATCTCTAACACCCCCTCCTCCCAGGTGCACCCAAGAAAAAACATGTGACAAGAGAGGCTACTACAGGGATTCAACTTCCTTAGTGACCTTAAGGAAATGGAATCAATGAAACACCTTAAACAAACTCATCCACATAATCCATAAAACCCTCAGGAGACATGTTAGCCACTCGGACATCTTGTCCCTGAGTCCCACTGATGTTTTAAGCCTTTTAATCCCAAGTCACTCTCATGCTATAGGCAAGACAATGACCAGAAGCTAAGTCACTCTCACAGGCCTATGTTCCAGCATCTTTGGACTCTTTTCACCAGACATGTGTTAGCGTCCCTGAACTTGTTCCAACTTCCAGACTCCATCAAAGACATGATGACAAGACAAACAAATAAAAAATCAACCTTAGTACTAGGCCTGAGCATCCCCAACTAGGACAAACATTCTGTCAAACACTTGGCATCAATGCAACCTACAGGGCTAAGACACAAGACAAAGCATAAATGACTGAAAGAACTTATGAAACATAACTAGAAGGATCACCACCTTCTCCATTGAACTATTATATCATCAATTAGGTCTTTCATCCATCCATTTAACAATTATAAGTAAATACATGAAATCACCATGACATGAACCAATCATATAACCATGCTTATAACCAACATAAAACCATATATATATCAGAGATATGACAACCATTAAATCCACATATAAATCAATGCAAAAGTAAGAGAACTTAGCCTTATTAATCATAGGAAAATCCGAATAGGTTCAGGACTTCCACATACTACCCGACCATAGACGTGGTTGAACCAAATATCTCTTTCATACAGTCACTCCTGTGACATATTACAAGCATGAATGTGGGATCTCATATAACAACCAATACAAGAACAACCAAGGGAATACAGAGGTTAAACCACCTCCACCCTCATCAAAATTTGGTCACACCAAAAATGTTGCTCCAATCATAGCCGAACCAAACTTGGAATTCCATCTGTAATCCATCACTATCCTTGGGGAATTTTCTGTCTCATTGTCTCTTAGGCTTTACCACAATCCATCACTATCCTTGAGGAATTTTCCGTCTCCTTGTTTCTCAATCTTTACCGCAATTCGATCCTAGATCACTAGGCCCTAAATTAAGACTAGTCTCTCGCAATTTATCACAATCCAAAATCGGATCACTATGCCCAAAACTGAGACTCCTCCCTCAGGCTTT
The DNA here is from genome assembly GCA_000404065.3 of Pinus taeda. Taxonomy (NCBI): domain Eukaryota; kingdom Viridiplantae; phylum Streptophyta; class Pinopsida; order Pinales; family Pinaceae; genus Pinus; species Pinus taeda. Next base: position 81,123 of record APFE030431957.1, on the reverse strand, counting down.
ACCATGTATCCCACCAAAATTGGTCAAGGGATTCCTAGGCCATTGGGAATGAAACTTGAGACCACCTCCCCCGCAAATTTTGAAATCCATCCAGTAAACCACAACTCAAAACCAAGATAAACATCCCAACATACCATGGCATCCATAAAAAGGAAAGGCTAGGCTGAAAACCACTATCATAACCCGACAAAACCATTCCATTGACAACAAGAGAACCATACACAAAAATGCAAAGCCATGTATATCCAAACCAGGTAGGAAATCAAAAATACAAAAGGTTACCTTCAAGTATTCTTGTTGAAGCTGCTTGATCCTTCTTTCCTTCCTTGATCCTTTCTTTCCTTCCTTTCCCTTTGATGGCTTTTCCTTCCTTGATCCAAAGCTTGAGTGCTCCAATAAAACTCTTAAGTGAACAATAGTGAGAGAGAGAGAATGATGAGAGAGCTCCAAACTTGAACTGAAAAAAGGTTACCAACTAATCCTCATAAGCCTTTTTATTAATGAGGCCTCTCTTTTCTTCATTTTCCATTATTTTCCTTCAATTTCCTCCTCACATGCAACTTGTGACCTATCACCTTAATTTTTTCCTAATTTCCTTTATTTTCATAAATAAATGTGCAAAAAAATGTCTTTTTTCCTTTTAATGCCTTTGCCTTAGCCTTTTGTCAATTTCCTTAGCCAAAGCACAAATCCATTGATGCCCACTAGGATATTTTTCCCAACATTCAGCTTGGAATAAGTGTCCCTTAACCGTTCTCTTATTTTTCCTTTATTAACTTTTATTACGTGGAATTTTCACCAAGGTTGTTACAAATAATCTTCCATCTGCGTCTTCCACAACTGGTAATTTTGGTTGTTAAATTTCTTAACCCTAAACCTACTATTTTCTTCCATTTCTCCCAGTTAAACAAGGAACCCTTCTCTCTTGCGATTTTATCAACCAAATAAACCTAGCTCTGATACTAGTTGTTAGAAATCAATTAACGCGCAATGAAATATACAAAATATTACAGAAACACAAATACAGAAATGCATAGAACAAGAGAGACATAGATATACGTGGTTCATCCAATTTTTTCTACGACCACGGAGAAACAACTAGTCCTTCCTTGTATATTATCTAGAAAAATGAATAGATACCACCTACTTTAGATCCGTTGTAATTTCCTCTTTGCTCTCACACAATCTTCTCTCTCTTTCTCCTTCGAAATAATAATCCATATCCGCGATAGAATTCCATCATATACTGAGGTGTTTCCTTATAGGGAAAAAAATCCCAAATTAAAATAACTTCTACTGTTAGATCATTCACCTAATTAACAACCTAGATTGATTATGAAATTACAATATTTTAAAAGGAAAATTTTCATCTATTTTTAGCTTCATGAGTGGAGCCCTCGAACCCCCACCAAGGGTGGGATCCAAACATGCATTTATCCCCCCTTGGATTCCCCATATAGCAATAGTGGGGGGGAGTCCCCTCCTCATCAAGGATTGGGATCCCAATGCGGTTGAAACAAGACCTTTGAATCAAGAAGATAATTAGGCTCCACATCCAACACAACATAGCGTAGAAGGAATCCTTCCAAGAACAACAATATCTTCCCAGGGTGTTGTTTCACATGCACCAATTATGGCCACTAGGAAAAAAATTGCAGAGTTAATCTCTCTTACAGATAGCTTAGATCTAACAAAACAATTTAGCTGAGAAAAAGCAGACCCAGGTACAATAACTCTTTTTATCCTCTAAATTATCCAGTACAATGTTTGAAGTATCAAAATTATGGACACATAGCAGTCAATTGTAGACATCAGGAGAAAAAGGTTGGACTGGTTATTGAGAAAATTGAATAGAAGCCCGAAGCCCGGAAATAAAAAGAGAAATCAGAGAAATTTGATATTGCTTTGTATGCACAGAATGGTGGGACCGATTAGTATGTGGAAAGTGAAACCTATTGACAAAGGTAATGTGACTTTTGGCAACAGTTCTCCTGGAAAAATAATTGCAAAAGGGGTGGTTAGTCTTTCAAATGGAAAACGTAAAGCCAAAAATTATTATGTGTTGAACCTACTTAGTGTGTCTCAAATGTGTGATCGAGTATTATGTGATTTTTAATGCCAAAAATTGTCCAATCAAGTCCACAAGTACATGTGAGATAGTTGTTGAGGCTATGAGAATAGACGATAATGTCTATGTGCTCAAAGAGAAGGAAAAAGGTGTTTATTATAAAATATAGATGAGAGTTGGCTATGGCACAAAAGACTAGGACATCTGAACTTTGATCAGATAGTCAAGTTAAGCAAGAAAAATTTGTTAAGGACTTGCCCAGGATTTCAGAACTGGAAAATACAATTTGTAAATCTTGTTAACTGGGAAAAGAAAGCTTGAGTTCCTTTCAAGGAAAAGGAGAACTCATCATCAAAACCATTGCAGTTGGTACACATGGATTTGTGTGGACCATCCATAACACAGTCACCAATACGTAAACTATACTTTATGCTAATAATTGATGATTTCAGTAGGATGATGTGGGTTTCCTTCCTCAAAGAGAAATTTAAAGATTCTGATCAATTTAAAGAGTTTAAAGCTATGGTTGAGAATGAAATTGATTGCAAAATCAAAAGCATAAGATCTAATAATGGAAGTGATTTCACTTCAAAAGAATTTGATTAATTCTATAAGAAAAATGGCGTCAAAAGGTAGATTACAATAATAGAGACCCCTTAGCAAAATGGTGTAGTAGAGATGACCAAACTGAATGTTCACTAGAGGTTTTGGGTAGAAGTTATTCATACAATAGTAGGTATCCTCAACAAAGATCATTTTATACCAAATAGCGACAAAAGTCGTTATGATATGTGGTATGGCAGACTTGTAATAATAAAACACTTCATATTTTTTGGTAGTAGATGCTACATCAAGAGAAATGATGAGAAACTTGGGAAGTTTGATGCAAGAGAATATGAAGGCATTTTTCTGGGATACTCACATAATAGAAAAGGATACATATACTACAATAAAGTCACCAAGAGGATCATTGACTGCATCATTGTAAAGGTGGATGAGCACACTAATCAATAAGAGAAATAACCTGCAAAAACCAACACTGATGAACTAGTCAGCATTAGTGAGGAGCATGATGAGGGAGTTCCAAAAGAGAGTGATGAATATCCCTCTAATCCTCAAGCCAAATATCCCCCAAGGTATGTACAAAAGCACCACCTAGTTGATCAGATTGTTGGTGAATTAAATACTGGTGTGTAGATAAGAAGGAATTTCCTAAGTTCCCTAGTGCAAGTACATGTTTCCCTGTTGTCCATGTAAGAACCAAAAGATGTTGTTCAATCCAGTCAAGATCAACATCGGCTAAGGGAAATGAATGAATAATTGGATCAAATAGAAAAAAAATAGGCTTGGGAGGTTGTTCAAAGTCTTGCTGACAAGAATGTCATTAGCACAAAGTGGGTTTTCAGGAATAAATTGAATGGTAGTGGAGAAGTGGTAAGAAACAAGGATAGATTGGTATGAAAAGGTTGTGATCAAATAGAGGGACTAGGCTTTGATGAAACCTTTTATCATTTTTCTATATTAGAAGTAATAAGAATGTTTTTAGCATTTTTTTGCTTTAAGAAATTCAAAATCTATCAAATGGATGTCAAATATGCTTTTCTCAATGGAGAGCTTGCAGACTTAAGAAGGATTTGTATGGTCTCAACAAAGCCCTAGAGCTTGGTGTTCTAAGCTAGACAACTACTTTCTTAAGTGTGGATTCAAAAGAGGTGCAGCTAATAGAAACTTATATGTCAAAGAAAAAGACAACAAAATCATTGTAGTGGGTGTATATGTTGATGATATTATCTTTTCTAGCGATTTAGAATTTCTGACCAATGAATCCACAACTAATATGAAGGCCGAGTTAAAGATATCAATGCTTGGAGAGATTTCATACTTCCTTGGATTGAAAATTAGTGAGCACTCTAATGGTGATAGGTTACAAGCATAGCAAGATGGATGAATCTCCAGCAGTGGACTAGAATTTATATAGATCCATCATTGGCAACCTCTTATATTTGATAGCTTGAAGACCAGACATCATGCAGGGCATTATTATAGTTGGAAGATTTCAAGAAGCTACCAAAAAAATCCATCTACTAGCAGCTGAGAGAATTCTTAGATATCTCAAAGAAATAATGGAATATTGACTGTGGTACCCCAGAGGTAAAGATTTTCATTCACTTTTTACACTGATGTTGATTGGGTAGGTGATGTGGATGATATAAAAGTCACAAGTGGTGGTGATTTCTTTCTTGGAGAAAGTATAGTCTCATGGTTAAGCAAGAAGAAAGCTTCCATTTCTTTATCTACAACTGAAGTAGAATATATCGCAACAACTTCTCAATGTACTAAAATTTTGTGGATGAAGCAAACTTTGTAAGATGTACAAGTGTTCTATGATCAACCATTTTCCCATTATTTTTTACAACACAAGTGGAATCAACATGTCAAAGAATCCATTTTTTTACATTAAAACAAAGCATATCCCCATCAAGTATCGTTTTTTGAGAGAGCACGTTGTAGCTCAGATTATGAAGCTAGAGTGTATTCCTACAAAAGAATAAGTTGTTGATATCTTCACTAAGCCACTTCCCAGAGAACAATTTGATTATTTGAGGCAAATATTGGGAGTTGTGCCTCTTCCTCCCTCCACCAGCTCTCCTTTAAGAGGAATAAAGATAGTTGTTGAAACATATAAAGGTGAAGCTTCTAGTCCACAGGATAAACATGATAATGAAAGATCACTGAAATATGTAGTATGTTGATAGGGGGAGCACGATGGTGTCTTTTCCATTGATGTCAATGGGGGAGATATCCATAGTGATCAAAAAAACAAAAGGAAACATGGTGTGATATATGGTAATCAAAATAGATAAAGGACAATAAAAATACTAACAACAATACCAAAGTAGCAAAAACCATTAAGGATAAGAGAAGTGAATCTCAGGGGGAGTTGTACTTAAAGGATTTGTTTATATTTTTCTAAGGATGTTTTGTTTGAATTTTGCGTTTCCATCAATTGCAAAGGGGGATATTGATGGAAATGTGTTGTCATTGATGGAAAAGGAAATGGAAAAGGTGGCACAAGAAATGCAAAGGAAAAAGCAAAATCATTGCAACTAGTAAAGGTAATGCTAAGGAGTGGCAAAGGAAAAGGTAGTTGGAATGGTGCCAAGTCTTGGGAGCCAGTTCTAGAGCAATAGATCATATTAGATGCATATGGAACCCCCCAAGATGGATAGATCTATGAAAGATATTTCTAGTGGTATAAGGAAGTTTGAAAATGGCCTCCTGAATCGAGAGATAGAACCAGTCAAAGTTTTATTTCCCCAAGTCAAAGTTAGCAGAGTTAGAGGTGGTTGGATGAGCTTTAGCACATAGCCAAAGTTGGCACAAGTGCCAAATCTTGTGGTAAGGTTGGAGGAGTCTCTGTACAAAGCTCTGGAAAGACATGGCCAACAACACAACAATGATAACATTTTCCATTTTCCATAGGTGGAGCCCACCCAATGGTAATATCCTAGGGGTTGGAAAATAGTGTGCAAAGACAAGCAGCAAGATGTAATAGAGCAAGTAGAGCTACACTGATGGTATGGTTATGGTGCACAAGTTTTAGCATCAGGATGAATGGATTGGGATGACACTAGCATATGACATCATCCCGACAGACGTAGCCCAAAGCTATAGCCTCGACAAAGCTTAAGGCTTACAAAGTGAAAGTGCTAGGAGATGGGCATTAGGACATGGCAACATAGTTTCATCCAATGGGAAGCACGTGAAGGTAAAAACTTTGACATCTCAGCTTGTTGAGGGCTAGCATGGATTAAAACAAAGTGGCATATGATGGAGTGTGGTTCAGGTGGAAAAACAAATAAATCATTTACAAAGGAAATTCATGCAAATCTAGCCTCTAGGACCCTTTGTCTCTCCTCTCTAATAGAGGACTAGTGGTATAATTTGACTGGCCTAGATAATAGAAGACGATGATGTCGGCACTATTCAATCAAAGGTGGACACATGGTAAGTAGGTTTGGCATTTTTGGGCACCCAAAAGGCCCATTTCTGAGTGATACATGTCACCTATCATAGGTCAACACATAACACAGGTGACATTAGAATGACATCATCCTACTAGATGGATTTCAATGGTTCGCTAGAAGTGCATAGAGAGGTAGCACCTGGCAATGGGATTCAGGACATATTAGGCATGGACAGGTTGGTCGGAGCAACAAAAAATGCGATTGAGGCTGAGAGGACCCCAAAAGATAGCTCATCCTATAGAGATAACCCCAACAGGTTATAAAAGGGCGCAAAAGGAATGTGCCAGGAGAAGAAGAAACTGGACACAGAGGACAATGACAACCAATCATATAGTAGGCAGGTGAACCCCATGAAACACGTCGACCCAGTGGCATGACCTTAGCGGGTGTATAAAGAGGCATAGGCTTAAGGTGTTAGGATAAAGAGAGATCTAGCATAAGTGTTGGCCCCAGGTCACTTCGTGTAGAAATGAAACCAAGGGCAAGGATGTTATAATGAGTCACATAGACTCTTAAAGCATCTAAGTGCTTGCCTTTGGTCATTTCACATAGAAACAAGACCAATGGTGTGAAGTCATTAATAAAGGAATTTGGCTTGCGAAGGTCTTAAACAGGGTAAGTGCATGAATCCTAAGCCAATGGTCACGAAGACCTGGTCTTATGGTAAAAAATAGTTAAAGGAGCAAAGCTAATGGGGCTTAAGCTAAAAATGGTGGAACTGTCAATTTTGGCAGCAAATTTGGCAGTTAAGCCAAATTTAACTGCAGACAAAAATAGAATAAGCACTTCTAAAACCTGTAAAAGGCTAGAATTGTGAAACATCGAGAAATTGATTTTTTCAACTTGTAGTAAAGAATGATCAGGTGATCAAGGCTAGAGAACTTGGTGAACATAGTTAGAGGACTAAAATAAACAGGACAAAGGAAAAAAAAGAAAGAATGCATGTAGCAATCAAAATAAAATCAATAAAGGAAACATTAGCAAAAGAAAAAATTTAAAAGCAGGCCTAATGAAGCAGAATTGAGAATAGGATTTTGAGAAAGAGCTTCTGGGGTAGCGAAGTGTTATTATGGTGATGTTGTGTAGTTTTTTTTGAGTGGTGACTAAGATCAAATTGTTTGTTAGAAAAGCAGAGAAGGATTTCATGGATCCAGTGTGAAAATGGATGAAAGATGAACCATTGAGTGTCAAAGTAAGTTGTATCTTGTAGATCAGAGGTTAGTGCTACTTCCAATGGGTGTTGGAAAATACATGGGGCTATATCTCCATTCATTTGTAGTTGATAAATCAAGGAGTTGTAGCTTCCCGCTGGTTGTAGCCAAAGAATTGTAACAACAAGTTGTAGCTTGCATTATGAATGAATTGAAGAGAAGTTCAGAAAATTTACTTATTTTATATGTGTTCCATTGAGATTTTGATTCTTATATGTTTATTAATTTCTAAAGTATTTTATGGTGTAATTAGTTAATTGATAGAATTCCTACAATATTGATTCACCCTCCCCCACCCCCCAAGTATTGTCACGGTTTCCAACAATAATGTTTTTTCATGTATTTCACATTTTTCATGCAGTATGATCCATTGAAAATATGCAACTTGGGTACTACTTTGATGCAAAATTAAATTTTTCATCAACTGAATGGTCTTGCTCAAAAATTGAGTAAAATTGTAGGGAGATAAGTTGAAAAAGTAGTTTTTTTTTTTTTTTTTTTTCTTTTTACCATTTTACCCCAAAGATGGTGAATCATCCCCCCATGGTTGACATCATCGTATTGAATCTTTTTGGTTCTTGTAAAATTCATTTTTGTTGTAAATTTTTTCTTTAAGGCCCATTTTTTACCTCAAAAGTTCTCTAATGCTGCTAGTTGATGAAACATATTTTTTGAAAAATGAAGCAGAACCTTGTTGCAATATGGTGACATGACATGCAAAGAAATTTAAAGGGATTTTTCATGATTTGAAAAAATAAATATTTAGTTTTTTTTCTCTTTTTTTTTTTAATCGTTACTAATGATGTGGACTCCTTGATGATGTGAAATAATGACTAGACTCAAGAGGAATAAGATTAAGAGGGAGCTGAAAAGGATGTAGGCTTGTTGGTAATGTGAGCTCATGATGTGGATTCATTGATGATGAAGACTCATTGATGACACTATTGATTCATGATGATTATGAGAACTCTTTAATGATAACATGGACTCCTTGATAACATGGACTCGTTGATAACATGAACTCATTGATGATGTTAATGATGATAATGTGGACTCGTTGATGATGTGGACTCATATACGATGAATTGCACTAGACTTCTTGATGATGATGATAACATGGACTCATGGACTCATGGATTCATTGATGACATGGACCTGTTAATGAATGGATTTGTTGATGACATGGAATCATTGATGATGTTAATTATGGTAATGTGGACTCGTTGATGACATGGAATTATTGATGATGAATTGCAATAGACTCCTTGATGATGATGATAACATGGACACATTGATAACATGAACTCCTTGATGATATGGAATCCTTGATGATGATGATGATGTGGACTCGTTGATGATGTAGACTCCTTGATGATGACGATGATATGTACCCCTTAATGACTTGGACTTCGTGAACTCTTTTTTGATGATGAGGACTCGTTAATGATGATGTGAATTCTTTGATGATGATGTGGATTCCTTGATAATGTGGACTCCTCGATAATGTGGACTCCTTAATGATGTCAACTCTTTGACGATGATGATGATCATGTGATGAGATTGACTCGATCTGATAAGGATAAGATCAAGAGGGATTTAACACACTCTCTAAAGATAAGTATTATCTTGACCATTTCCATTGATTATTTCATTATGAGTCTCTTGGATTTCTTGGTTGTTCTTGTTCTTCGATAGACTCCTAGTGACAATTGTAGTTACATAATGGAGACTACCAACATGTGGCAATCATTGTAAATGATAAAATAAAAATGTGACAAGGAGACTCATGATAGGCTCTGTACTCAGAGGAAGCAGACAAGATCAACATGATTGAATCATCTTTCCATAAATGTGTCTAGAAGTTTTGAAGACCGATGTTGATCTAGAAATGCTAAAGATGAGCCTGTGATTCTTCTCTGTAGAGGAATTATGTGTAAGAGGGAATTACTTTTGAGGCATGATCCTGGTGATATATTTGGCAGAATGGAATACATCTGATGAATGCTTTGAAGAATATTCAAGACTATGATCTTGACTTGGTTGATTCAATGTTTGGTTTGTTGATCTATCTGATGAAGTCTATTATTATCTGTTGGAATTAATTATGGTTTGCTGGATTCTATTATGGTTGTTGATCTCTAATTCTTTGAGAAGCCACTTATTTTCTACTCAACTATACTATGGTTGCCAACAATTTCTTCTGTGAGAAGGAACGACTAAGGTCTATTATTGTCTGTTGATATTTGTTGATGTTTGAATCCGAGAGAAGCCTTAACTAAAGCTGAATGAACAATTAAATGCTCTTGTGTTTGAGATCCACCATGGCTACATTTATGATTTTAAACTAGTTGTTGATGTTTGTATGAAGAAACTAGAATGACTAAGAATTCCCTTAAAGAGGGAACACTGATTACATAGCATCATATTGATGGATTCCTCCTGTAGGTTGTGTGCCATGAGACATTGTTGTCTGGGAAATGTATTAATGATTCCTCCTGTAGGTTGTGTGTCATGAGATTTTGTTGTTTGAAAGATGTATTGATGATTCCTCCCATAGGCTATATTCCATGATACATTAATGTCTAGGAAATATATTGATGATTCCTCCCATAGGCTGTGTGTCATGAGACATTGTTTTATGAGAGATGTATTGATGATTTCTCCCATAGACTATGTCGTAAGATATTGTTATCTAGGATATGTATTGATGGTTCCTTCCATAATATGTGTGTCGTGAGACATTATTTTCTAAGATATGTATTGATGATTCCTCCCGTAACCTATGTTCCATGAGACATTGTTGTCCAGGAGATGTATTGATGATTCCTCTCGTAGGATGTGTGCTTTGAGACATTATTGTCTAGGAGATGTATTGATGATTCCTCTCGTAGGTTGTGTGTCATGAGACATTATTGTGTGGATGATGTATTGATGATTCATCCCATAGGTTGTGTTTCGTGATACATTGTTGTTTGGGAAATGTATTGATGATTCCTCCCATAGGCTATGTGTCATGAGACATTGTTTTCTAGGAAACTTATTGATGCTTCCTCTTGTAGGTTGTGTGTCGTGATACATTGTTGTCTAGGAGATGTATTGATGATTCCTCCTATAGGTTGTGTGTCGTGATACATTATGTTCCAGGATATTCTTTGTTGGTTCCTCCCTTAGGTTGTGTGCTATGAAACCTCATGGTCAGGGAGATTTGTTGAGATGGATGTTATGTATCTTTCCTTACGATGAGTTTGAGAGAGAGAAACTTGGATTATGTTCACTTTGTTAGGTTATGGGTCGTGATACCTATGGATTGGTCAGGAATATTCATCTTGAAAGACAATGAAATACTACCTCCATAGCTAAGAGGGAGTGTTGAAAAATAATGTAGTTATGGTCAAATTTTTTCATTGTAAAAACATCAAGAAGAATTTAATTTTTTGTCATCTTTAAGTCATCCCATCTAGCCTTATAAGTTGACTCCAAGAAAATTTCATGTCGGCCTCATTAGGACCAATTATCCCTCACATGACCCATGTATATTAGATCTCATTGATCTTCATTTTGTCCACCATCAATCATAACAATTCAATTTGCAATCTCATAACATGTATGCACATGCAAAGGTCAAATAAGAGCTTTTCACTTTAGCTGCATTGATTCCTTTTTTTGACTACTATTGACTTGGGAAATATTGACATCTTTTATCATATGTTCTATTCATATTTTTAGGTCAAAATATACATAAGAATCTAATTAGTAGCTCGCTCTTTTAACATGACATTCACCTAAAGTTGACTGGGGGTTTTGATTGTAATCTTGTGCTGAATTTCCTTTGTACAATTTATTGGCATCTTCTATGGTAACTACAGTAAGAATTTAGGCCTTCTATAGTTGTAGCTACAGGCCTAAGTTTCAACCTCTTTATGCAAACCTTATTTATTAGAAAAAATGGTTTATCTTTCCTTCGATGAACAGACTTTGATTCATGGCTAATTTGGATTTATTGGAACAATCTAATTTATTATTGGTGGATTGAATCTCTATCTCTCTCTCATAAGGAATTTTTTTTTGGTTTTCCCCTAGTGGGTTTTTCCTTGGGTGTGAGCCTAATCTTGGTGTCTCTTGTCTCTTGTTTATTGTATATTGTTCATTTTCTACTATGATCTCTATTTACTGCTCTTGTTGAAGAATTAATGGTTGAATTTTTTCATGTATAGCTACTTGTTGACTAAAGTATAAATAAGGAACAATTTATATTAACATAAGTATTTATCAATTGTGAAAAACTACTCTAGTCATTGCAACACTAGAATTTCAACAGAAGGTACTCCTTTTTCACACTCAAATTTTCAGTTTGTTTGTTCACATAAATCTAACATTCAATTGTCTACCCATGTTAGAGGAACATGTGGTTTAAAGGAAAATTAACAAGTAAATAACTGTCAAAATATGGTAACCTCACAAAATTAAATAACAAAACTTATTCCATCACATTCATCCATTAAAACGATGAGGAAAATACGTTTCAAGCAATATTCATAGACATGAGAAACAAGACTAATGGCCTATAATTTCATATAGCTTTAAATAATTTTATTCATTTAAAATCGTAAATTTCATAGGAGAAACATACGTGGGACCTCATACTTTGTTCAAAAAATTATTGAAACCATAAATTTATGAAATCCTAGGATAGCCCTCCACAAGAGTCATAAATATTACAAATTGAAGTTCAATTTCAAATAAATTATGTGCCTATCACACAACATAATGTTCCTGATATTTAAATGATAAAATGAAATGCATTCATCTAAATGGACTATGATAGGGCCCTTGTGGACCAAATATTATATTAATAATAATAATAATAATAATAAAAAGGAATGATGGAAGGAATGATATATCTCTAAAATATGATTCACCTATTTTTTATAATCTTTTATTCATCTTCTTGGAGCTAATCTACAGTTATGTTTATTTTTCCTTTTTTGTGCTAACTGAATTAAATCTCGAACTTGGATATTTTTCCTCCAAATTGGGTCATAATTTAGAAGTTTAGAAATTTGTTTAATAAATCGTTTTTCCAAAATAAATTACTACCAATCTAGAAATAGTCACAATTGTGTTTTAGTTTCTCCAACATTATGGATGCCATTTCAGTCATGGAAACCATTTCCAAAATTTTCTTCACACCTTTAGATTCCAAATAAACTTTCTTTTTCCCAATTCAAACACTGGGAACTCAAGTTATATCATCTAGAGGATAATGACTCAACAAGTGTTGATTTGCTCCACATGAATCCTAGGATTTGATTTATAAATCCACCATATTCATCCCATATATAATTATGGGATGGAATTTATAATGACTTGTAACGAAATGGGCTCCTTATATTATATGTATATGAAGTAGAAAGAGCCATGGAATTTTATGTCGTTTTTTTATTTCCATCTCATTTCCCAATCATTGTGCTAAGTCACCACCTACCAATTTGCATCAAACCAATACCTTCCAAGAGTCACATATACAAATTGCCACATGTCATTGGGATATGTGCCAAAAAAATGCCCCGAGGGGAGCTTAGGATATAATAATACATGAAAATAATCGAAGTTTAGAGAATAATGAGGATATTAGTGCAAAGATGTAAAAGCAATGTTGAGGAGTAAAAAGTGAGAAAAATAATTAAATATGGAGAAATAAGAAATAAAAATGAAATAAAATAAAATAAACAAATAACTGTAAAGTAGGGTTTGTAGAGATAAAGTGATGAGTGGAATTAAATTGATTAAATTGATGTGTAGAGGTAAAATGAGGAGAGGATGTGTGGAGAAATATGAAGTGTGGGTATTGTTACTCACAACTTGGGAAATGGAAATAGATTGGTTAAAGTGATGTGTGGAGGTAAATTGAGGACAGGATGTGTGGATAAATATGAAGTGTGGATATTATTACTCACAACTTGGAAAATGGCCAAGTGTGGTAAATGGTCACATGAATGACTAGTAAAAAGGTAAGAGAAGGTAAGGTAATTCCACATAAAAATAACACTTAGTTGGGAAAATGAAAAATATATTAGTGAAGTGGATAATATAAATAATGATAAAATAGCAGCAATTGAAATAATGATAATTAAAATTTAAAATGGATTAAGGAAAATGGTGATATATTTGGCACGCGACCTTTGTTTTTTATTTGATAAAATGTTGGGAAAAGCTAAGACATAGGGATATACAATGAGAGGATGAACACACCAATTCCCTTATATTTATTTCAAATGAGAAACCATTCATGTTGGTCTTGTGTGAGGAAAAACTGCAATATTGAAACTAACTATAATATAGGTTCAAGTATGAACCAAAATCACTCTAGTTAATGTGTGACATGAAAACACATCAACAACTTTCAAGTGAATAAATCTTCTCATTTCTTTCAAATAAATTTTATATGAGAAATATTTGTTATTTATCAAATGTGAAATTTAAATTATGTTGATATGTACTTAACTAACATTGAGATTGTCCATACTAGAAACAATCCAAAGGATTCATTCTTGGTTATGCAAATTCTCGGCTAAATTTTCAAGGATTGTAATGTTAGTTCTCTAAAAAAAATCATGTAACATTAGAGGCCAGTTGATATATGGAGTTGATGTCGACAAATCATGGTGAAGTGTAATTGACACACAAACACACTACACAATAATAGAACCCATGTTTTAACCATTATATTGTATATGTTAAGGTCCTACCCAAATCCCCTTAGCTAGGATACTTTATCAATATATGAGGTCAATTTCTTGGAATACGACCCACTATATAGATAGTTAATAGTCACGCATTGTAAAAGAGGGTCATCTTCATTAATAAGGCCCAAATTAGTTAGTAGGGCTTCATTATAAGTGGGCCCCACAAGTTGTTAAGATTCTCTATTGGTAACAACATATTAAGTATAGGGTTATGTAATGTTTTGCCAAGTATTATTACTGTATTTGGAGTTTTTCTCTAGGAAGTTGCCTCCTTGAAGACGTAAGTGAAAAATAGCTCTCTATTTATTATTATTATTATTATTGCAAGATATATTTCTTAGGGGTTATCTAATTTTCTCTTGGTTATTTGGTTTTGCACTATATTTTATATGATTTCTATTAAGTTTTGGGATTAAGTAGATTACAGCTGGTATTATCTCTTTTTCTTAAGCCAAAAAAGGAATTTATTTATTTATTTATTTTGCAAATGTTTGAATGAAAAAGTAGGATACCATCGTTTAGATCAAAATTTGTAATGTTTTGTATATGATGCAAGGAAAATGTCCATAGATTTGAATTCCTATTGAAAAAATCCAAATTTGAAAACAAAAATAATCCAAAACAAAGTCCAATTGATGGAGTTATTATTTAATTAAAAGAATCATTTTAAAGGTTTTTTTAAAATGACAAACACAAATTTCACAAATTAGATAATGTTTGGTAAAGTGCACACATTTTTGTCGAAACAATGCTAATAGATCTAGAGAAGCTATGGAATTTCATAATTGGATTTATAATAGTCAATTAGAGAAGTACATTAGAAATTATGATCATTTTACATTTACATCCTAAAACACTATCTTGAAAAAGTAAGTTATGTTTTATTGATCTAAATATTTCTTTCTTGCATTGGCAAGATTCTTCTTTTTCCAAATACATGTTCCAACATATTGAAATAACACAGTGATTTATTATTTGGAGGGTAAAACTATGATTGGGGAATAATACACACAAAAAATACAAGTGGAATCATATTTTTGAAAACAATTGTAACACTTGTTGGTACCCATTCAAGTAGCATGACATTAGACAATACCTATATATAGAGTTTCACTTCCACATACCCTATAGTATATAGGAAGTTCCCTGAATATACTTGAAACCAACCTAGATAAGTTAACCAACTAACTTGTTGCTATAATACACTAAGAACAACACTTGGGGAGACAAATCTCTAATACCTAGGTAGTTTAGTAGTATGACTAAGGGCACAATTGAGACTCCTTCGTTAATTCCTTTATATATGATTCAGAGTACTACTAATGGACCACACATGTATATCAAAGAGTTATAACGCTTAAAAATACCTTGTCCCAAAGAACTGATAACCTTTTTGATGAACTCACCTATTGCATGGCCCTATAAGAAACCTCATACCAACATCCTTGACAATATGGCTACCTTCTCTACCACTAGTATATTGGATCACTTGAAAACTCAATATACAAATCTTCATGGCCATCTGTAGTAAATTGAGTGGACTACAAATATAATTGATTAGCAATGGAATGAGAAGTTAGATAAGAAGTTGGAGGAGAAGTTGTCTAGCTAGCCCCAAGGGTTAGCTCAACTGGTCAAATAAGTGCCTCACTGTTCGGGAGGTCATAGGTTCAATTCTCCCTGAAGCCCTTGGGGTTATGCCTAGCTATTGGCCGTGGGGCTTGATACCCTTGATCAAGCATAGATATTTCCGTGGATGTAGCGTCCACCCAGTGACCGTGGGTGTCCGTGAACCACACGTAAAAATAAAAATAAAAAATATAATAATAATAATAATAATTAATAAATAAAATAAAAAATTGTCTAGCTTGGAATAAATATTGAACGAGAAGTTGGTGCCTATGATATCTTGAGGCATATTATTATAAAAACCCTAGAATTCATAGCATATTGAGCTACACAAGGAAGAAAATTCTAACTAAAGTCTATTTATCCATATTCAACCCTCTTTAGGTCCTTACATACATGAATTAATGGATAATACCATATGGTATTATTTCCTTAAGGTGGACTTGAACAATTTTAATTTTTCAAACCCATTAATATGGGTTAGCCAAATGGAATATAACTTTTCCCTCTAGGGAATTATTTATGACATGATGAAAGTTACTATTAGATTCTTGTATTTAGACCTAGAATGATGATAATGGTGGGAGTGACATAAAAAATCCTATGCATGATACATTGTGTGGAGTTAGTTTGTCAAATCTATCCATGTGTATTTCAAGTGATATGGTCACTATTTGGTCCAACTTACCAAGTTACACCAAATAAGCTATGTCAACCTTTGAGAAATATCCATATGTACAAATAAATTAACATATTCTTTCTATAAAGGATATTCCACTAGCGAACTCAAGGAAGATATTTGAGTATAAGAAGAATGCAACATCTAGCTACTTATTGGGAAGTGCCTCAGAGGGATCTAAAAGTAGAGATGGTGATCAATGCACAAACCAAAAAAACCTTATTTCAATTCTTGCACTTTCCCTTTCTAGTTTAATTCCTCTATCACAACCCCTTCTCATCCCTTCAAAGTTCAAAAGGTTTTCTATAACAAAAATGGAAAACCACCAAGGTCATTGACTCTATGACAGTTGCAGTGAAAAATATGCTCCAAGTCATAGGCATAAAGAAGAATTTTTTTTATAATTTGATATGACCACTCTGACCTTAACAAAAGACATAACTACTAAAGAGACACCAAAGTTACTAGGTGAAGACACCAATACTCCAACTTAGGCATATACCAAACCTCAATTCCCTTAGGAAGAACCACTAATTTTCCTGCATGCATTACTGAGCATTTTAAGTACATAAACCTTGAAAATTTGGGCTACATCAAACATCAAAAAGTCATATTCCTTATTGGCAGTGATAATACTCATAATTTCATTCTAAGAGAGCTCTTGGAAAAACCCATTATGTTATAGTCTTAAGGCTTTTATAATTTGAGTTTTTTTGTGAATTTGCTTCTGGATCCATTGCATGATATTTTTGAATTATCTGTGTTTCGAACCTACTTATGAGGTTGATCATTAGGATGAGAATGTTGATTTTTTGTTATCATTCCAACTTGTAATATATAGGAAATGGAGATGGGTTAGGTATAAAAACCAACGCTTAAAAACCCTAAAATATGGAGGAATATTATTAATAAAAAAAGATATTACTCTATATTTTAGGGTTTTATGCATTGATTTTTCTACCTAATCCATCTCCATTTCCTATATATTAATAGTTGGCATGATAAAAAAAAAATTCAACATTCTCATCATGATGATGAACCTCATAATCAGGTTTAAAACATAAATAATTCAAAAATCTCATGTGATGGACCCATTATGTTGTCTAGCTAGTGCATAAATTTCAAATCGTGATTACCAATAGAAGTAGTGTTGCATATTGTATTTCCATTGATGTCAAATATAGGGTGAAACCCATGAGGCCATTTTGAGATATGGCAAAGAAAACCAAAGTAAAGGGGATCTAAGGAATTATGGACCAAAGGGCCCAAGGATGTGTATATGTGCGTTAGCTCAAAGAAAAGTGAACTCGAGTTATTGGTATTGGAACAAGTCAACATTGGTCCAAGGAATATCATATCCAAGCAGTTTCACCCAAATTCAAATAGATAAATGATTCAATTCAACTCCCCAAAGTATGCATCAGATATAGGAAACCATCTTTGATGAAGTGATTTGGCTTAAGTTTCAATTTACTATATATAACTAGATGGGTGATCGTTATTGAGGAGGAGATAGAAGTGAGTAATTGGAAGTGTGTCATAGGATAAGAGGTGTATAAGAGTAATATGAAATATTGATTCGAAGGAAGAGATGGCATAGTGAAAAAGCGAAGAAAATATGTGAGATTTATGGTGACATAGACATATTAGCAAATAAAAGAGTTATATTAAGTAGCATAGGGTGAAGAAGAGGTATGAGGTGAGAAGACCAGTCAAAGTATGTTATATCGAGAGAAATATGTTTGATCAAAGAATCCTTTTTTGGTACCAATCCATATCGATGAACATGTAATATGTAGTTTTTATAATTGAACCCCAAAATTTTCATATAACAGAGAAACCTTGCAAATACATTGTTTTTGGGCTATCTCCACTATTTAATGGGATGAATATTTTCCCATAATATTCTATTCTATCATTTCATATCCTCTCCATATGAAGGTACACATTGCTATTTTTTTATACATCGATATCCAAAAATCACATTTCTACTTCTAGATTCCACCCACACCCCCTCCCACCCCTCTATTGTTTGGAAAGTATATCTTGTGTTATTTTTTTTTATTGTTAGAAATATTTTTGTCATTGATGTTAAATATTGGGGGATCCTACTTATGTCCAATATAAATATTGGAAAATGAAGAGTGCTAGAAATATTGATTTTTGTATTTTTTATGCCTCATTCAGATACCCTATCTTTGATTTCATTTTTACTCTGGAGTTACTTGGATCAAATGGGATCATAATATATATGGATGGAAATATTATTTTGATACCTTTAAAAATTATATGTAACTCCCTCTAATTCCATAGGAATGAGGAAATATGAAATATTTTGTCAAGATGGCCTAACCAAATTACAAGCAAGCCCCTTTTGGATACCCTGTCTTTGAAGGCACTTTTACTCCAATTACTTAGCTCAACTAGGAGCATATAATATATGGTTAGAAATATTATTTTGATACATTCAAATGATATATGGAATTTCCTCTAATTCCACAGGAATGAGGAGATAGGAAATATTTCGTCAGGATGACCCATCCCAAGTACAAGTAGGTTAACCCAACCAATTTTACAAGTAAACCACATAAATGATCGTACAGAAACTATAAATAAAGGTAATATGAATTCATTTTAACCTAAATTCATCAACAAACCAATATGAAGTTGCGAGAAGTGTTGAGGAATAACTTTTTGGGTGATTCTTGGAGTCTAAAAGTGGAAGCAAAAATGTGATTTATGGAGTGAATGAGTCATTTTGACATTTTTCTATATCTTTTCATCTGTGATGTTTCAGACTATGAAACTTGGAGGACATATAGAGAATATATTATTTTATTTGTAATTCAAATTTTACACCTTGATTCATTTAATTTTGGAGATATGGCCAAATGAAGTTAGGCTTCCTGAATGCTTTTGAAATCTTCCTCAAACAGGCTGGCTCGACATTTTCGCTATAAATTGTGTTTTGTGATGTTTCAGACCATGAAACTTGGAGGAGATATAGAGAATATATTCGTGTACCAGTGGTTCAATTTTAGGACCTGTATTCACTATAGTTTCATAGATATGGATGAAGGAAGTTAGGCTTCCTAAATTCTCCTGAAATCTTCTTCAAATAGGCTAGTCGGGAATTTTCACTCACTTTTATTTTGGGATGTTTCATATCGTGAAACTTGGAGGATATAGATAGAATATATTCATGTACATATGGTTCAAGATTTATACCTTGATTCACTATTATTTTAGATATATGGTTGAAGAAATTTAGGCTTCCCAAATGCTCCTGAAATATTCTTCAAATAACCAAAAGAAACACTTTTTGGGAGAAGTAGACTTGATGAAGGGAGAAGCATCAGGTAGACCCAGTGAAGGAATAAGAAAATAATAAAACAAGTGAATGCATAAGAAGCAAGAAAACTTAGTGAAATTAATGAAACTAACATGAATTTTGAATAATAAAGCAATTAGGTTAGTGCCTAAAAATATTGCAATAGAGTGGATTAGTGTCTCCTATAGGTTGGTGCCTATAAAGTAACATAGTGGATTGGTGTCTCCTATAGGTTGGTGCCTAAAAATAAGTAGAGGGGATTGGTGTCTCCTATAGGTTGGTGCCTACAAATAAATAGAGGGGATTGGTGTCTCCTGTATGTTGGTTCCTAAAAATTCATAGAGGGGATTAATCTTTCATGTAGGTTGGTGCCTACAATATATTTCACATTAAGAAGTTTTGTGGTTTTCTCCTGTAAAGGTTTCCATGTATATCTTGTGTTACTTATTTAGTTTCAATTTCCGCTTAGTATAATTTTGAATTTGAACATTGATTAATTTCCAATATCGAATATCTGCAACCCCTAATCACAGACTTTGGAAGCATAGGAGCTAAGTTATAGCACCTAGAGCTTAAGGAACTTGGGATATCAACTCATTGGCCTTTTGGTTAAGGTGGTGTATAAAATTTTTCTAATATTTGATACCTATATCCCCTGGTCACACCCTATAGTCATGAGGTGCTAAGGTGTAGCACCTAAGGGCTTAGATCCCTTGGCATATTGACCATCTAGATTTTTAGAGGTGAATTCCTCATTGAATGCACTAATATATGGATCCCTACTAAGTGCTTTGTCTTAGTGCTTGGTAAAAAAAGTGCTTGGATATAGCATCTACGTCCTAGAGCCCTTGAAATATCAACTATCAAGAGTTTTTTTAGGCAAAGTGTTTATGAACTCATCAATATCTTGATTTCCTAGGCCCGTCATCTACTGAAAAATTTGCCAACAGCTAAAAGAAAGGTTTTCCATCATCCATTCTAGAAAGGTCTTGTTTTATGGGGATTTATAGTGTTAATTATTTTGGGAATTTTCCTCACATAATGGTGTTGTTAGACTCCGTCTTTTCAAGTCAATGTGAGATGGATTCTTCTTCAAAACCCTATTTTGAAGAAGAAATCATTAAATGTGGTTTTTTTAGAATATGTATCAAATTCTCCAGCTCTTCAAAAGGCAGCAGCTTCTTCAACTCCTATCTTTGCAAAAGCACAAATAGAAGAAAATAAAACATCATCAGCAATCAGAGGCAAAGCAAGTTACAAGCTATTTGGAGAGGTCTCACTAGAAATTCCAAACAACTTCTATATTAACATTCTGTTTCAGGGCATTAGAAGTGAAAAACATATTGAGGGGGCGTGCAAGATTTTAAACTGGAATAGGGAAACTCTTGAAGCTGTGGAGTTACTTCATTGCAGAATCTCATCATCTGATATCTTCATTCACTGAAACTCTGTGACAATGGCTTTGAACCCAAAACTGGTGGATTAATATTCAATGCTCTTTGCTAGTGTGATTCCGATCTATCTGTTCTTGAACTCCCCAGCTTTCTAGCTGGCTTTCCTGGCAACGTGAGGTTTCTCCCCATTTCAGTTCATTACCGCCAAATGAACTACATTTCTTGCGATCACTAACTACTCTTAATCTAAGGGGAAACTTTCTAGAAAGCAAGGATGTGGAAATATTAAAAATGTTCCTGCAGTGTATGCCTCAGTTGCAAAATCTGGACTTGAGTGATAATCCTATAGAAGACAGTGGTGTAAGAACTCTCATTCCCTATTTCCAAGAGATTTATGAAAGGGATAAACAATTGGTAAATGTCGAGATTGTGAATTACAACATTTCTTTTGCAGGGGCATCTTCACTTTTTGACAGTCTATCAACTTTTAAAGGGCCACTGTATTCACTGGAAATTGCACATAATGGCCTTGACAGTTCTATAACAACATCTCTAGCAAACTTGGACTTGACATTGGAGGCATTGGACTTGGTCCTACTGGCTACAGGGAGCTCTGCAGTATATTATATCATTTTAAACTTTGCCTACGATAAATGGAAGAAAGATACAAAAATGCAAATGCATGAATTGAGGAACTATGACAAAAAATGACAAAACATTTGGAGGGTTCTAGCGGGGAGGAAGAAAAGATGCGTTAACAGGGCTCTAGCAGCGAGGAAGAAAGTAAGAAGATGCGATGTCTGTGATGTCATGTTGGTTCTTCTCAAGTCACTTGCCACAATCGAGAAGAACATATAATTTTGTTCGCCTTTCAATCCATTTTCGTGGTTTCAGCTATGGGAATCTCACACACGCAGGCCCCTCAATTCAAGGATCACAATCTATATTATTCCCTGGATCTATTTTGTGGACATATTCTGATGGTAGAAGAGAAAATGGTATTCAACATTCTCTTTCATCCACTTCTCCTCAAAACGCTGCTAAAGTAAATATGACTATTTGGAAGGAATTTATCACATTTCCTGTTCTTCTGTCTTCTAAGGATTTCATCAAGGTTATAAGTGGAGCATTCTACTTGTTATTCGAAGGTTTTAAGGATCCAATTGCCTATGGTAGAAATGATTCGAAGATTGGCACAATGCTTCCAGCCATTGATGCATATGAAAGAAGATACTTTTGCGAAAATGGAGCACAACAATCAATGGTAGATTCTAGTGTAGATTCAGGCGGAGAACCCTTCTAAGCCTGAGAAAGAACCTCTTGTTTGTGATATATGGAAAGAGTTGCTGCTATCATTTCCAAGTTCTGTTTCTGCAGATGAAGATGGGAAACGCATATTTGTTTCTGACACTAATCATCATCAAATCATCGTGGCAAATGCAAATGGAAGGGTTTTAGATTGTATTGGTTCCTCTCCAGGGTTTGAGGATGGGCCATTTGAGACAGCGAAGATATGCTGCCCCGCTTCATCTTTTTTTAGTGCTGATCAAGATTGCTTATATTTTGCAGACTCTGAGAATCATGTAATTAGGAAGACAGGGGAATGTGCAACATTTCTTGCGAAAATCGATAGTCATTCTTCAGCTACTGTACATTTTAATGGAAAGGTGTTTTATCTGCCAGCATATTGCCTGATTGTAAGAATGTGGCATTCAACACTGCAAAGGTTGGATCTCAAATATCCATTGTAAGCATGAAAAGGAGGCCTAATATTTCACAAGGAATATTTGATTCTGAAATTTTGCTCACATGACAAGCTCGGGTATTAAACCAAATGAGAAGTCATATTTTTTTTGGTTGATGCCCATCTCATTAATCGGGGAAAAATAGCTTAAGACATGATTGGCTTGTTCGAGACTACAAAACTGGCTACACACTTGCACAAGCTACCAGCACTTGGGTTATGATGAACATAATGACCAGAAGAATATCCAAATTTTGAGAAGCGGTAAAAGAGGAGATATCTCCATATTATCTTGAAAGCCCAGTGATTGACCATAGTCATCATGAAAAATTAGACAAGCTGGCTAATGACACTGCTGAATACATTCAAGATTTAACACCAAAATGGACTGATTTGGATGTAAAAGGCATGTCAACAAAGTTAATTACATTGGTTGGATTATGGAGGGTGTGCCAGTCTCTATTTTGGAGAATCAACAGCTAGTAAAGATGATTATAGAGCGCAGAAGAGAATGTGAGCAATTCCATGCCTAGAGAAGAACGGTGGCGATTCTATAGATCCAAATTGCCCTTCGAGCTATTCATGTGCAAAGTGCCTGTTCTTCAAACGCGTGCAAACACTGGATTCGATTGCAAGAAAATGGCGCAGAGATTGTGAAGGGGAGATCATAATTTCCCAGTTTGCTCTAAGGCTCTTGAAATCTCACGAATAAAAGACAAATCTGAAACTAACGGAGCCAGTTAAAATAAAAAAATCGGTAATCCTATCCGCTCAACACCTTTACTGCTATGTGGACCTGCCAAGGAGCATCACTTATGTACGTGTCAACAAATTAGTAAATCTGATTTGAAAATGTTCTTCAGATTCCCTTATTCGAATGGCCAACGCATTTCCAAAGATTTGGGGGGCGGTTGTGATTTTCCAGAATGTGCAAAGTGGCAGAGAACAAGATACGATTACCTATGTTTGTCTTTAGTAATGGGATTGACACCTGTAATGCCACCTCTTCATCAGATTCAACAGATTCGAGTAGAAGGAGCACTATTCTATCTTCAAAAGCGCTGATTGTTTTTTTTTTAATTTTATTTATTAATAATGATAAAACAAATCCCTTGTCTTGGGTCGATTTGTTTTTCCCATGGTAGCGTTTATTTAATGTATTAAAAAATCATTTGTAAGAGATTTTTTTTTATAGGGAGATAATTCTAAGCACTGGTGGAGGAAAAATGAGTGTCATTGTACAGCTTTTGACAGAGATTTTAATGAAAATACACAGCTCTGGCTTCTGAGATTCCTGTGGTATGACAATTTAGCATAAGTTTTCCTTCTGTTTCATATGTAACCTGTCATGTTTTCATTTTACTTCATGATCATTTCCAATTGAACAAATGAAGTGTTTAGGTAGAATTCATAATATTTTTTTCTCTGCCTTTAAGTTTGTTCATATTTAATGTTTTCTTCTGTTTGACAAGGATTCATCCTCTATGCCGTTGTCAGCTCCTTGGCAGTCTTGCCATTCCATTTAATCTCAATTTGATGTTAAATTTCTTGCCTACCTTGCCTCAGGAGATAATCTGTGTCTTTGATTATATTTCTCTGTTCAAGCTGTTTCTTTGCCCCATGCAGCCCAGAAAACCCCATTATCCATTAAAACCCCTTTTTTTATCAGTTTACTAGCCTAAAATCAGTGTTCTTTATTGTTATCTCTGCCCGTTGAAGATCTTTGCCGAGATAGACTGGAGAGAGCCCTCTCCTACCCCGTAGGGCTAGCTACGAGGCTAAGTGGTTTGATGTTACCTTGAGTTTCGCCTTCTTCAGCCTGAGGTGAAATTTTAAGCGTTAACATATTGGCGACCATACTGGGGAAGAACATTCGACTTGTTGATTGTCTTGTCCCAGTACATGAACTCAAATTGCAGATCTGATGCTGATGGTGGACAACAATCAGACACATATGCAGGCTGAACCATTCACCTGGCGACTCCAATTCAATCCAAACATTCCAGTGCTTGTTGATTCATTCATGCAATGGTAGGGTATGTGGCAAACCTTACCCTGTGTGAAGCTGTAGAAGAAATAAGAAATGAGTTAGCAGATACTAAATTTGATGAAGATGTTTTCAGTGCCTTGCTTCAATGGTCGAAATCTTCAAAGTTCCCTTGGTTCGAGTTAATTGTTGAAAGAATCGAGAAGGAGATTCAGTGTCTAGATGAGAAGATTCAGTCATATGATTTCCAAGACCCTAAAAAGTTCTTGGAAATCCTTCCTCCATTAAAACAAGAAATAACAGACTTGCCTATAGATGTTTACATTAATAGTGTGCAGCTGGAGGTATGTGTTGTAGAGTTAGGGCAACCAACAGAGTCCGGCTTCCACGATCCAATGGCAGCATACATGGACATGTTTTTCAGTTTGATCGATAGATCAGGCTGTCTTATACATAGCAAGATTCATTACGTGCATGAAGGGCTGCCAGCAATCACATCCGTGTCCTGGTGGAAGCATTCTCGAGCGGCATCATTTTCAGGTTTACTTGAATGGTTAATCTGACACTTCAGTATTACTTGATCTATTGCTTTTGAAGCAAAGTAGGGTAGATTTTGTAAATAAATAAGCAACCAGAAGGCAGCATTTTGTTCCAGTTTCATTATAGTTTTAGTGTGAGTTTTTCTGAGTCAGTTTTTCAGTCTTTTCAATCAAGTTTCAGTCGATAAATAAGTCGGAAGTCTCATGTTGTCTGTTGAAATGATGACTCCATTGCCCAATGGATGGAGGCACTGTCTACTCTCCCAAAGTTTTGCGGTTCTTGGCACCTCCAAAAAGCGGCAGCTGCCATCCCAAGTGGAGCCGATGTTAGACTCCGTCTTGTCAAGTCAATGTGAGATTGATTCTTCTTCAAAACCCTGTTTTGAAGAAGAAATCATTAAATGTGTTTTTTTAAGAATATGTATCAAATTCTCCAGCTCTTCAAAAGGCAGTAGCTTCTTCAGCTCCTATCTCTACAAAAGCACAAACAGAAGAAAATAAAACATCATCAAAAATCAGAGGCAAAGCAAGTTACAAGCTATTTGGAGAGGTCTCAATGGAAATTCCAAACAACTTCTATATTAACATTCTATTTCGGGGCATTAGAAGTGAAAAACATATTGAGGGGGCGTGCAAGATTTTAAATTGGAATAGGGAAACTCTTGAAGCTGTGGAGTTACTTCATTGTAGAATTTCATCATCTAATATCTTCATTCACTGAAACTTTGTGACAATGGCTTTGAACCCAAAACTAGTGGATTAATATTCAATGCTCTTTGCTAGTGTGATTCCGATCTATCTGTTCTTGAACTCCCCAGCTTTCTGGCTGGCTTTCCTGGCAACGTGATATTTCTCCCCATTTCAGTTCATTACCGCCAAATGAACTACATTTCTTGAGATCACTAACTACTCTTAATCTAAGGGGAAACTTTCTAGAAAGAAAGGATGTGGAAATATTAAAAATGTTCCTGCAATGTATGCCTCAGTTGCAAAATCTGGACTTGAGTGATAATCCTATAGAAGACAGTGGTGTAAGAACTCTCATTCCCTATTTCCAAGAGATTTTTGAAAGGGATAAACAATTGGCAAATGTCGAGATTGCGAATTACAACATTTCTTTTGCAGGGGAATCTTCACTTTTTGACAGTCTATCAACTTTTAAAGGGCCATTGTATTCACTGGCAATTGCACATAATGGCCTT
The DNA here is from genome assembly GCA_000404065.3 of Pinus taeda. Lineage (NCBI taxonomy): Eukaryota > Viridiplantae > Streptophyta > Pinopsida > Pinales > Pinaceae > Pinus > Pinus taeda. The sequence goes on along the minus strand of APFE030431957.1, from coordinate 54,565 downwards.
GACAGTTCTATAACAACGTCTCTAGCAAACTTGGACTTGACATTGGAGGCATTGGACTTGGTCCTACTGGCTACAGGGAGCTCTGCAATATATCCTATCATTTTAAACTTTGCCTATGATAAATGGAAGAAAGATACAAAAATGCAAATGCATGAATTGAGGAACTATGACAAAAAATGACAGAACATTTGGAGGGTTCTAGCGGGGAGGAAGAAAAGATGCGTTAACAGGGCTCTAGTAGCGAGGAAGAAAGTAAGAAGATGCGATGTCTGTGATGTCATGTTGGTTCTTCTCAAGTCACCTGCCACAATCGAGAAGAACATATCAATTTGTTCGCCTTTCAATCCATTTTCATGGTTTAAGCTATGGGAATCTCACACACGCAGGCCCCTCAATTCAAGGATCGCAATCTAGATTATTCCCTGGATCTATTTTGTGGACATATTGTGATGGTAGAAGAGCAAATGGTATTCAACATTCTCTTTCATCCACTTCTCATCAAAACGCTGCTGAAGTAAATATGACTATTTTGAAGGAATTTATCACATTTCCTGTTCTTCTGTCTTCTAAGGATTTCAGCAAGGATATAAGTGGAGCATTCTACTTGTTATTCGAAGGTTTTAAGGATCCAATTGCCTATGGTAGAAATGATTCGAAGATTGGCACAATGCTTCCAGCCATTGATGCATATGAAAGAAGATACTTTTGAGAAAATGGAGCACAGCAATCAATGGTAGATTCTAGTGTAGATTCAGGCAGAGAACCCTTCTAAGCTTGTGAAAGAACCTCTTGTTTGTGATATATGGAAAGAGTTGCTGCTATCATTTCCAGGTTCTGTTTCTGCAGATGAAGATGGGCAACGCATATTTGTTTCTGACACTAATCATCATCGAATCATCATGGCAAATGCAAATGGAAGGGTTTTAGATTTTATTGGTTCCTCTCCATGGTTTGAGGATGGGCCATTTGAGACAGCGAAGATATGCTGCCCCGCTTTATCTTTTTTCAGTGCTGATCAAGATTGCTTATATTTTGCAGACTCTGAGAATCATGTAATTAGGAAGACAGGGGAATGTGCAGCATTTCTTGCGAAAATCGATAGTCATTCTTTAGCTACTGTACATTTTAATGGAAAGGTGTTTCATCTGCCAGCATATTGCCTGATTGTAAGAATGTGGCATTCAACACTGCAAAGGTTGGATCTCAAATATCCATTGTAAGCACGAAAAGGAGGCATGCTCTTTCACAAGGAATATTTGATTCTGAAATTTTGCTCACATGACAAGCTCGGGTGTTAAACCAAATGAGAAGTCATATTTTTTTGGTTGATGCCCATCTCATTAATCGGGGAAAAATAGCTTAAGACGTGATTGGCTTGTTCGAGACTACAAAACTGGATACACACTTGCACGAGCTACCAGCACCTGGGTTATGATGAACAGAATGACCAAAAGACTATCCAAATTTTGAGAAGCAGTAAAAGAGGAGATATCTCCATATTATCTTGAAAGCCCAGTGATTGACTAGAGTCATCATGAAAAATTAGACAAGCTAGCTAATGACACTGCTGATTACATACATTCAAGATTTAACACCAAAATGGACTGATTTGGATGTAAAAGGCATGTCAACAAAGTTAAGTACATTAGTTGGATTATGGAGGGTGTGCTAGTCTCTATTTTGGAGAATCAACAGCTAGTAAAGATGATTATAGAGTGCAGAAGAGAATGTGAGAAATTCCATGCCTAGAGAAGAACGGTGGTGATTCTATAGATCCAAATTTCTCTTCGAGCTATTCATGTGCAAAGTGCCCGTTCTTCAAACGCGTGCAAACACTGGATTCGATTGCAAGAAAATGGCGCAGAGATTGTGAAGGGGAGATCATAATTTCCTAGTTTTCTCTAAGGCTCTTGAAATCGCACGAATAAAAGACAAATTTGAAACTAACGGAGCCAGTTAAAATAAAAAAATCGAGAATCCTATCCGCTCAACACCTTTACTGCTATGTGGACCTACCAAGGAGCATCACTTATGTACGTGTCAGCAAATTAGTAAATCTGATTTGAAACTGTTCTTCAGATTCCCTTATTCGAATGGCCAATGCATTTCCAAAGATTTGGGGGGCGGTTGTGATTTTCCAGAATGTGCAAAGTGGCAGAGAACAAGATACGATTGCCTATGTTTGTCTTTAGTAATGGGATTGACACCTGTAATGCCACCTCTTCATCAGATTCAACATATTCGAGTAGAAGGAGCGCTATTCTATCTTTAGAAGCGCTGATTATTTTTTTATAGTTTTATTTATTAATAATGATAAAACAAATCCCTTATCTTGGGTCGATTTGTTTTTCCCATGGCAACATTTATTTAATGTATTAAAAAATCATTTGTAAGAGATTTTTTTTATAGGGAGAGAATTCTGAGCGCTGGTGGAGGAAAACCGAGTGTCATTGTACAGCTTTTGACAGAGATTTTAATGAAAATACACAGCTCTGGCTTCTGAGATTCCTGTGGTATGACAATTTAGCATAAGTTTTCCTTCTGTTTCATATGTAACCTGTTATGTTTTCATTTCACTTCATGATCATTTCCAATTGAACAAATGAAGTGTTTAGGTAGAATTCATAATATTTTATGCTCTGCCTATAAGTTTGTTCATATTTAATGTTTTCTTCTATTTGACAAGGATTCATCCTCTATGCCCTTGTCAGCTCCTCAGCAGTCTTGCCATTCCATTTAATCTCAATTTGATGTTAAATTTCTTGCCTACCTTGCCTCATGAGATAATTTGTGTTTTCGATTATATTTCTCTGTTCAAGCTGTTTCTTTGCCCCATGCAGCCCAGAAAACCCCATTATCCATTAAAACCCCTTTTTTTATCAGTTTACTAGCCTAAAATCAGTGTTCTTTATTGGCTATCTCTGCCCGTTGAAGATCTTTGCCGAGATAGACCAGAGAGAGCCCTCTCCTGCCTCGTAGGGCTAGCTACGAGGCTAAGTGGTTTGATGTTACCTTGAGTTTCGCCTTCTTCAGCTTGAGGTGAAATTTCAAGCGCTAATAGGTGTAAAGTGAAAAAATTAGGTTTTGGCTCCCAATGCTCCAAGTCTTGTCAAAATATAACAAGATTTCCATCAATTTCTATTCGTCACTTGCAATTTTCCATATTGGGATTTCACAAAGTAAAGGCTATGCATATCCTCTCATATCTGATATCCTATTAGATTAGACTATCAATTGAAAGATAGATAGATGTTTCTTGTCAGAAGGATTTCCTATAAAATAGGTTGAAAATCTCTTTCTTTGCAAGAATTTGCTAGTGTTAAATATTTCAGACATGAAGCAAAAATTTGATGTTTAAACTCTAACACTTAATAAACATGAAATTTAGTGCTTAAAATATTTTATAGGATGGTAAACACATAGTGGTATAAAGTGGGAATATGTTATGGGATTTTGAGCACCAAAGTTGGAGAGTTGGGATATAATTCTAGTAAGTACAAGGCCATAAATGGAGCATGTTGCATTGTCATGCAAGTGCTTGATTATAAGTGCATATGTTTCAAAATTGGGATGTAAGAAAGTTCCTACTATGATAGTGTGAAGGTGCTATGGTGGTACAACGTAGTAATATTTGTTCAAGTTAAGGAAGCATCATGTTCAAAGTAACATAGTAAAATGTGAATATACATAGATAAAGAATAAAACACTAGAATGACCCATTGCAGTACAACTAATATACCAAGTTACTGACCATTGAATGATAGGTTGTAGATAAAATTAGTCACTTGTGAGGGAAAAATTGTAGAGCATATCAATTAAATAAAAAATTCAAAAGTAGATCAGTGACTAGTGAAGCAAAAATTGCAAAGCTGCCTAGAGACTAGTTCAAATTACATAGTTGACCATTGAAGTACAAAAGAAGCTTCCAAAATAAAGTAGCAAAGGGGATTGGTGTATCTTGTAGTTTTTTGCATATAAACTAATAGAGAAGGGGATTGGTGTCTCATCCCTATAGGTTATTGCCTACAAATTTGAAAATTTGAGGGGATTGGTGTATCTTATAGGTTGGTTCCTACAAAATATTTCATATAAATAAATTTTGTCATTTTCTGCCATAATGGTTTCCATGTATATCTTATGTTACATGTTAAATTTATGAGATTGATGTTTTATACTAATCCAGTATACCCCCCCCACCCAAAACTTACTATAATTGTGAATCCAACAATTAGTATTAGAGTAGGTTCATTTGTAAGTAACTTAACATCTTGATGGGAAGTCTCAGAGGGACCAATGGCTTGTTAGGATGGTTTTTTCTCAAACAAAATCCCTCTATTTTATGGAAAAAAAATATGCTTTCTAGAAGATAAGGATGAGGATCTATATCATGTCTCTTGGCTTTGAAATTTGGTTATCTATTGAGGATGGTTATCAGGTTCCATCAAATCCCTCGACTAATCAAGATGCTACAAATTCCTATATAAGTAAAGCTAAAACATTGAATGACATTTCGTGTGGCCTACTAGAATCAAAATTTGTCAAAGTAATGAAATGGAAGTCTATACAAGACATTAGGGAAAATCTTTAGAAAATTTATGAAGGAGATGAAAAGTTGAAATGAGAAAAGCTTCAAACCCATAGAAGATAGTTTGAGAGTTTGAAGATGGATGACGATGAAAGCATTGCAACATTCTTTCTTAATGTAGACAAGATTGTTAATACTATTATAGAAGTAACTTTATGAGAAAGAAGCAACTATGTGAGAAATAGAAGTAGATGGTCCTATAAGGCCTCAGTGATTAGCTATGTAAGAAACACATCTTTAATTCCTTATGAAGGTGGTATTAGAATATTCAACTCATTTTCTCCACTTATGGATCATATTGAATGTTACAAGTGAAATAACTTTGGGAACAGAGCATGTTATTTTAGAAGAAACATAAAAAGGACTCCCAATCAAGGCAAGGAAGAAGATATTATCAAGCATTGAGATCAATGCACAAAGGTATGGAAAAGGACACAAGAAACATAGGAAGAATGTGTTCTAGCTTTATATATGCAAAGAAAGGAAAGTCAATCATGTGTGTGTGTGCAGGCACATGTTTGTGTGTAGTGGATGTTCAAGACAAATGATAGGTGATAAGAGAATTTATCTCTCTATAGGAAGTGAAAGGAGGCAATGTCGCTCTTGGAAATAATGATTCATGAATGATAATTGGAAAGGGCATAATTAATCTTGATCATGTATTGAATCAGACTCAAAATTTCCTATATGTTAGAGGTTTAAAGCACAATCTACTAAGTGTAGGTCAGATGGTTGATCAAGGAAATTATCTCACATTCCATTGTAACTATGTGACATAAGAAAAGAAGGTTTAGGAGTATTGGTAGCAAATGTAATCAGGTACCCAAATATTTTTTATGTTCTCACTGAAACTAAAAAGAGTAAAATTGCATCTATGGGAGAAATATCCATCTCATTTCATAAGTAAAAGGAAGAATATCTTCAATATAAGTAAGAGGTGGCGGGTGTCATCAAGAATATGGAACCTCTAGAGAATGAGATACAAAAGAAGAATGATGAAATGGAAAGTTTGTGGGATATGTACCAGTAAGTGGTATAAAGAAAGTGAAGTGAATGATGAACTTCAAGTGGAAAGAGAAGCATCCACTACCAATATTTTTAAATAAATAATAAATATATAAGGAAAATGGATAAGCTTGTTGAAAAAGGAAGTGGATATACAAAGTATCAAAGCATAATATCAAGGGGAGCATCCTCTTTCTCATGTCATATATAATAAGGGGAGTTGCAAACAAGCATTAGATAAGGGGAGAAACCATTTGCTTAAGTATGGGAATTGTGTATGAGAAGAAGCATTAGATCTAGGGGAACAACCTTTTCATGTCAAAGGGGAGAAATTGCAGAAGAGGAAAGGTTAAAGGAAACATAGCTTTAGGCAAAGTAGTCTCTTGTTCATGATTTATGAAAATGGGGAGAAATTTCAGACAAATCAAGAAATTATAGATAGTGATAACATTTGAAATAAAAAAGGAAATAGAGAATTTGTTGCTAGGGGGAGTTAAGTTGGACTAAACTAAGAATGTTTAGGAAAAGGAGAATTGACTATAGGGGGGAATACAAATTTTTCTATTGATGCCACATATGAAGAAGTTAAAACACATAGGAAGAATTGCAAACATAGAAAGTATTACACATAGAATGAATAAACTTTTGCCATTGATGTCAAAATCAGAGAATGTGTAGACATAAGGAGCTTCTCAATAATTTTCCAATTTTTTCTTAAGGTTTGCATAAGCTAAAAATGAGGATATTGTTGCATATTGTGGTGTCATTGATGTCAAAGCTAGGGGGAACCCATGATATTCATTTTTTGTTATTGATGTCAATGCTAAAGGGAGACCCAAAGTAAAGGGGATATGAGGAATTATGGACCAAAGGACCCAAGGATATGTGTATATGTGTTAAACCAAGGAATAATGGAACCAATTTAGTGGTATTAGACCCAAGTCAACATTTATTAAAGGAATATAGGGCCCAAGCAGTTTAACCTTAAGCAAAATGGACAAGTGATTCAAGTCAGGTCCCCAAAGCGTAGACCAAATATAGGAAAACATATTTGATGAATTAGCCCAAATTAAGTGTCATATTACTATATATAACTAAATCGGTGAGTGTTATTGAAGAGGAGATGTGAGTGAGTAATTGGAAGTGCATTAGAGGATCTAACGAGAAGAGGAGCAATATGAAATATGAATTCTAAGGAACATGATTGAGAGAGAGGACTATAGAAGCAAAGAAAATATGTGAGATTTATGGTGATAGATCCATATCAGTGAACAAAAGAGTTAGATTGAGCAACAAAGGGTAAAGAATAAGTCGAAGGTGTGAATAGTAGTCATAGTATAATATATCAGTAGAAGTATGTTTGATTGGAGAATCCTTTATTAGGAATAATTCATATCGACGAACAACTAATATATGGTTTTTATAATTAAACCCAAAAAATTGTGTACAATGTAGATATCTTGCAATTTTTATGTTTTTTTTGTTGCTTCCATCAAATAACGAGATGGATTTTTTCATTTTATTTGTTAGTTTTTCATATGGAACCCTTCACATATTGGAAAGTACACATTGTAAGTTTTTGATACATTGATATCTTGATATCATAGTTATACTTCCAAGTTCTACCTGACCCTCAACTGTTTGGCGAGTATACCCTATATTAATTTTTTTGGTGAATTTTCGATATCTGATATGATTATCCACTGGTCACAGATTTTTGTCATAGAGGGGCTAAGATGTATCATCTGGGGCTTAAGGCCCATGAAATATTGGCTTATTATGTTTTTTGTTAAGGTGTTGCATGGATTTTTTTTTATATATGACACCTATAGCTTTTGGTCATAGTTTCTAGTCATGAGGTGCTAAGGTGCAGCACCTTAAGAATTAGAGCCATCAACATATTGGCTATTAGGAGATTTTGAGGTGAAGTCCTTATGGAATGCATTGATATCCTGAGCCTTGGTAGGTGTTTAGTCTTCGCACCAAGTCACGAAAGTGCTTGAATATAGAAATTATGACCTAAAGCCCTTGGCATATCAGATACTAGGAGTATTTGAGGTAAAGTGTTTGTGAATTCACCAATATCCTGATTTCCTAGGCCCATCATAAAATGATAAATTAATGAATAGTTAATAATTTGTTTTCCATCATCTATACTTGAAAGTTGTTGGTTTGTAGGGATTTATAGTGTTAAATATTTCAGTCATTTTCCTGACATAGCGGTGTAAAGTAAAATGTGAAGTTTTAGCTCTTAGTGTTCCTAGTCTTGTCAAAAGAAACAAGATTTCCATCAAGTTTGTACCATCACTCTGAATTTCCATATTACGAATTCACAAAGAAAAAGGCTATACATATCCTATGATATTTTTGTGGATCATATTGTCTTCTCATATATATTGGTGTTTCTTATCAGAAATGTTTCTGGTCAAAAATATTTCTCGTCAAAGAGTTCAAAAAGATATTTTTTGCAAGAATTTTCTTTGTTAAGGATTTGGGGTATAAAGTTGAAATTTGAGGTTTAAACCCTAGCGCCTAGTCAACATGAAAGTTAGTGTTGAAAAGATCTTATAGGCCTCAGTGGTATAACATGGGAACATGTTATAGTGTTTTAAGTGTTTAGGCTCGAGAGTTGGGATATAACATTGGTAATCATGTGGCCATAAATGATGCTTGTGGCACTAGCATGTAAGCACTAAATTGTAATGGAATATGCCTGAAAATTGGGATTGAAGGAAGAACTTCCTCGATATTGAAGGTATTATATTATTACAACATAATTTTATTCTTTTGGATGAAGGAAAATCCTTATTCAAAGTAACATAATAGAAAGAAAATATATGGAGATAGGGAACATAACAATAGAATGGATCATTTCAAGACAACTAACAGAGCAATCTAGTGACCATTGAGAGAGAGATTACAGAGTAGATTAGTGACTTATTAAGGAAAAATTGTATAGTAGATCAATGACTTGTGAAGAATGTATTACAGAGTATATTCGTTACTTGTAAAGAATATATTGTAGAGTAGACCAAAGACCAGTGTTAATTATAGAGTTGACAATTGAAGTGTAGAAGTAGTTTTTAGAACAAATTAGTAGAGAGGATTTGTGTCTCTTATAGGTTGGTGCCAAAAAATTAGTGTATAAAGGGATTGGTGTCTCCTGTAGGTTGGTGCCTACAATATTTTCATATAAATATTTTTGTGTTTTCTCACATAAGAGTTTCCACATATATTTTGTGTCACATGTTAAATGTATGAGATTGATTCTTCATGTTGTTTGAATGTTTAAATAAGTAAAAATTGTCATATAGTGATTCACCTCAACCCCCTTCTTAGTATAAATGTGAATCCAATAAGTATGATGAAATATGTGGGTAGATGTGAACAAATCAAATCCTAGGTGAAATAATATCAACTATAAACCCATTTATTTTCCATTGATGTGAGGGTTATGACATAGCAAAGGGGGCATAATGAATACAAATGTTGGGACCAATCACCATGGATTTTAAGGAACAATATATTAGTTTCACTAAATTGGGCTAGGTACACACCCTTTGAAGGATTCGGGAAGGCCCTGTTGAAACAATCAATCTCATTATATGGAGAGGTTATCAAATACATACGACTATAGCATTATTTCCAAGTTTAATGCCATACAGGTTATGGAAAGTATAACATAAGAAACTGTTATAAATCATGTGCCCTAAAATATATAAAAATTCAATGAATACAATCCACTTACAAGGGGAAACTGCTTTTTCAATAAATTCAATGTATAAGACAAGATATGATGATCCTAATACTAGGTTTCCTTGGTGTGTGTGTGTGTGTATAAAAGAGACAAGAGTACAATTATAATGGAAGGTTCTAGTAGACCTGTTAATTAAAAAAAAAAAAAAAAAAAATAATATAATTTATGCTTAATAGGGTCTTAATTTATGGCCCTAAGGGCCTTAAAAATTTCCCCCTTTGTCAAAAAAATATTTTCCCTCCAACCTCATAATTGAGGTTATTTCTTCATGGATTACTCATTTTTCCCATGTGTATTATTCTAAAGGCATATTTATTCCACTTGATTAGGTACTCCATAATGGTTCTCTTACGAAGAGATAGAAAATATTAATCTATATATTTTCTTGGTTCAAAATTAACTTTCGTTCTTCATCTAATTATGGAAGTTTAGTTTTCACTAGAATAGTTTTTTCTATAAACCCTTTTTAGGCAAGATGCATGAAAACCCTTATGAATGCAAGGGAAAGGAAAATCAAATTCATATACCACTTTTCCAATCCTACGAATAATCTTGTAGGGTATATAAAATTTGAGCTATTTTTTAATTCTTCTTTTTCTTGAGTGTAGTTTGTTTATAAGGTTGCAGTCTTAGAATTACCCAATCACCTCAAATTTTCTTCCACTTCAATGTTGATTTATCTTGTTTTGCAATATTTGAAGGTTTTCCTTAAGAATTGTCAAATTTTCTACAGTATTCTCCATATGTGAATCGATTTCCCATACTTTGTACTTATGTTTCAAAATGTATGAGATACTCAGAGTTGGATATCCATAAATGCCTCAAATGGGGTCATCATAGTAGATGTGCGATAGGTAGTATTATACCACCATTTTTCCAAACGAATACAATTCATCAATAGATATTTCTTTTATAAATAATAATTATTTATATAGCCCTATAAACATTTTTTTGACTATTTATCTTTGATCATCTATTTGTGGATGATATGTTTAACTCATAGCTAGTGTTGTTCCACTCATCGTCCACAATTCTCTCCAAAAATTTCCTATGAATTTTGGATCTTTGTCACTTACTTTTACTTTAATAAAATAATTAAGTTTATGAATTTCATTGATGAAAACTTATACTTTTCTTGCCATGCATGTACTTTAAATTTCACAAAAATGTGCATAATTTTTAGTCTACCAATGACTACAAAAATGGCATCCTTAACTTCAAATTTTGGTAACCATGTAATGAGGTCCATTGATATATCCTTTCATGTTTAATTAGGCATGTGTAATGGTCAAATGAACCCTATATATTTTATTATCTCTCTTAACAATCATGACATTCTCTTACAATTTTTTTAATATATTTCTTTATTCCTTCTCAAAAAAATATTTGTGTTGATCCTTTGATATTTTTTAAGGAACCATGCATGTCCTACCATTGGAGAGACACGGAACTTCCTTAATATTTATTGCTTAAACTTTGATTGAGGGAACAAAAATATTCTAAACTTGTAACAAAGTATAATATATTTGTTGTAATCTAGCGACATTTATACATATTTACTAACAGATCCATACACCATGTTGATATTAAGCAAAGAAAGACATGCAACAAAATAGATACAACAAAGAAAGAAGTAAGAAGAGTGGTAGAAGGGTCAAAACTATTATTGTATTAATGCACAAATGTCATTACATTCAGTGTCATGATATCTCATATATAAACTAAAATCTTAGTAGTTAAAACTAACTAAGTTCCTTAACTACTCAATCAATCGACTTGACAAGGAAACCAAGTCAACTATCTGGTTGACCCAAATTATATATTAAGTAGATATTCCAGTAAACTATTTGAATTGTGGGTATAGTCAAATAAGACAATAGTCCTTCTAACATCTCTCCCGCCCTTATTTCCTCATTCATCTTGAAGAAGGGGAGATGTGGAGTTTTCCAATGTACAAAAATATTGAGAATATGAGAGAAAAGAAATATTGGTATGGAGTGTAAAATGCAAATAAAGTGGTTTTGTTGGAGACTATGGTGCTTTTTGTGCTTGTTTCAGCGGTGGAGTTAAGATCAATTTATCAACTGTGTTTTCCTCTGTCCACATATTAAGAGGTATTTCTTTTGCTTTGATTACTCTTCACTCTTTTTCTATTAGCGATCAATTTGAACCTTCTTACTCTACCTCAGTTACAACAAACTAATCAATGTGAGCCCATGGTGTGTATTTGGAGGAACAAGGCTAAAAAAATAATATTTTAGTTGGCAGGGATAAGGTTCCTCTACCGGTGGCAATGTTTGAGTTTCCCCAAATGTTATCTTATAAATTACCATTACAATCCTATGTAAGTGTTAATCAAATGTATTCCACTCTTTTCCTAAATAATTTACTTGAGATTCTAAAGATTTCATCTAAGATATATAGTGAATATGTTCCAATTGAGAGCTATTATGAAAATCTTGTAGTTTTTCCTTATTCTCCATTTCTCATATTTTCTTTTGGTTCTCTAAAGATGACTAGAGGTGGTTTTGGATTCTATATGGGCCTTCTTCCCTTCTCGAAACCCTCTTCTTGTATGAGGTTGGTCTCCAGGCTCTTTTCTCTTGTGATCTACATATGGAGAGTTGTTTCAACTTGTCCATCTAATTTAACACCATGTTTGTCTATTAAGTATTTAATGATAATTTGTTGAATGCAGAGTCTGCCACAAGTTGATGATAAATGTGTTGTCCAATTGTTGAGCACAATGGTAATTTTTATTACTCTATCCATTGTTTTGTCAAATTGTTGCTTAACACTACCAAATGGAGCAATTTCTTTCTGTAGAATTGATGAGGCCTCGTCAATCTTGGCCCACCTATTTCCCAATTGTAGCTACTCTCTACCTTCATTTGTATGTTGAGGTCGAATAGTTGTTTGACAATATTTTGCATGGTATCTACTTGATCCTCCCCCACTATAAAAACTTGAATTTGTAACTTACTTTAAGAAAGGCTTCTATAGTTTTCCCAATCACTTCTTCCTTACTTGATCTCTATTAAGAGATATCCTTCAATGGGAAGCCACATATGGAAATATGTTAGCAAAATTTTAAAAGAGTTATGCATCCAACACCTGAGTTGGATATGTTGAAGTATATGGAGCTTAAGTTGATATCATTTAGGTTGTTGTGGAAGACAATTTGGACCTTTTTTTTCACTTTGCAGGTCCTACTTTTCCTTCCCTTTTGTTTATTCTATCTATTATGGTGCTAACTCCCTAGATTGACTAGCTTATGGACTGTTGTTGAGGAATTGTTGATGTTGTTTCAATTTGATGGGGTATTGTTGACTATGATGGGGCTATAATTGATTCTTATGCAATGGTAGAAATTTGTTGTGTCTACTTATCTAATGGCTTTACTTCTTTATCTTTTTAAAGGGACTTAGTTAGGATGCTTGATTGAGTCTTTTCAGATGAGACTTGATTAGCATCTTGAGTCTCTTCATTATTTTTTTGATCATTATCATTTTTATGTTCTTCCTCAATATTCACTAGTGATGGTGGAAATGATTCCTTGATTAGATATATACATGTCAGTTTTGTCCCCTTTGTTCTCGGTTTTGTTACTTTTGGGGATTTGTGCATTCCTAGAGCTGGTATGGTTTGGTTAGTACTTTATTCTTGTTCAAATTCTTGGTATTTTCTTTCTTGATTAGCCATCATCTTCTACTTTAACATATTGATGAAAATATTTTGGCCATGGGTCAATGCCTCCTAACTCTATTTTATCGATGATTTCATAGTTTCTCGCTTATCCTTAATATATCATCAAGTCGACTTCCCCTTTTTGGATGTCTTCTAATACTTGTTGGGGAATCCTATCATTTTTTCTATTTTTCTTCAGATCACTTGAGGAAATGTCCCAAATTACTTCTACCCAATTTATGTTGAAGTCTTGTTCCTACTCAACAAGCTTCTTTTTAGTTAGCTTATTTTCCATCAACTTCTGTATTGGTGACTATGTAGGTAGTTGTATGATCGGGTAGACTACAAAAGGTTATAAATATAGTTCTACCTCCCTATCCTCCTCCTTCTCTTGATATGTAAATGGTGTTATAATTTCTTGGGAAGTTGGAGAACAACTTCTAGAATCTACATTATTGTATTTCCTTGTTGGCTCAATTCATCAAATTAAGGTAGTCGATTGGAAAACTAGTTCCTTTGTCTACACCTGAACATTATTCATGTACAATTTTTTTTGTGGTATCTATATTAATTTCCTAAGAAATTTTAGTTAAAAAGTTTCAATAAATTTGTAGAATAAATTATGGAGGAAAATACACGAAATGAAATTTTGAAGGGAAAAGTTTAGGTGAAAATTTTAAAGTGAAACTTTGGAGGAAATTTTTCATTCTTTAAGCTATATATTATCATTAGGAGAGATTTCATTTGTATCATTCAACCTCTTCTGTTTGAAAGGCATGGATTCTTTTGTTAGTGAAGTTTTGCTTTGTGAAGCATCAACATCTTCGTCACCTAACAACTTATTCATATTGATGAATATAACATAAATTCTTCCGCCATGAATAGAGAGTCAAATATTCCACTTAGTCCTAATCCTAATGACTTTGAGAGAAACACTGATGAAAGGTAGGATGAAGAATTTCAAATAAATAAAGAGTCACAGTTTCCACTTGGTCCTAATCCTATGGGATATGAGAGCAGTAGTGATGAAGAGCATGATCAATATTTTCAAATAAATAAAGAGTTGTGGTTTCCACTTAGTCCTAATCCTATGGACTATGAGAGCAGTAGTGATGAAGAGCATGATGAAGAATTTCAAATGAATAGAAAGTCATAGTGTCCACTTATTCCTAATCTTACAGACTATGAGAGTAGCAGTGATGAAGAGCATGATGAATAATTTCAAATGAATAGAGAGTCGTGGCGTCCACTTAGTCCTAATCCTATGGACTATGAGAGCAGAATTTATGAAGAGCATGATGAAGAATTTCAAATGAATAGAGAGTCTTGGTTTCCACTTAGTTCTAATCCCATGGACTATGAGAGCAACAATGATGAAGAGCATGATGAAGAATTTCAAATGAATAGAGAGTCACGGTATCCACTTAGTCCTAATCCTATGGACTATGAGAGAAGCAATGATGAAGAGCATGATGAAGAATTTCAAATGAATAGACAGTCACGGTGTCCACTTAGTCCTAATCCTGTAGACTATGAGAGAAACATTCATGAAGAGCATGATGAAGAATTTCAAATGAATAAAGTCATGGTTTCCACTTAGTCCTAATCTGATGGACTATGAGAGCAGCAGTGATGAAGAGAATGATGAAGAATTTCAAATGAATAGAGAGTCACGGTGTCCACTTAGTCCTAATCCTATGGAATATGAGAACAACAGTGGTGAAGGTTAGGATGAAGAATTTCCAATAAATAGAGAGTCACATTTTCCACCTAGTCCTAATGCTAAGGACTATGAGAGCAATACAAATGAAGGGTGGGATTAAACACTTAGTCCTAATAGTAAGGACTATGAGAGCAGCAGTGGTGAAGGGAAGGATGAATAATTTCCAATAAGTAAAGAGTCACATTTTCCAAGTAGTCCTAATCATATGGACTATGGTGGTAGCACTGATAATGCACACGATGAAGAATATCCAATAAACATCCAGTCAAATTTTCCATTTAATACTAATTCTAAAGACTATGAGGGTAGCACTGAAGAAGGGAAAGATGAAGAATATCCTCCAAGTCAGTATTTCAAAAGAACAAATGATCATAGTGAGGATAATATTCCTCATAATGATGGTAAAAATGCTTATACAGATGATAATCCAATGATGGAGATGTTGCCAACAAATATTGTATTGAGGAGTAGGAGTAGACATTTTCGTATCAATCCAAGATGTTCTAGTTATACAAGGGGTAGAGCGAAATATCTGATGAGAAGAATTTCTATCAGTGCTCTCATTTCAAGTGAATGTTGTCAAAAATATTGTTTGAAACATATGGATTTCAAGTTTGCATTGGAGAAAAAGAAGAGATATTTATCAATGAATAAAAGCATGCGAAATTCATATTTAGTGGGGTGCATGCAATCTACATTGCCAGGTTATGATTATCATATTGGGTCTTTATTTATCTGTAGAAAGTCTTTCAAAATGTTTCATTCAATGGGTAATTTTGATCTGTCAAGAATCCAAGAAAATTTGGAAAAGGATCCCACATTTTATTCATAAGTACGTCATAGACGACAGTTTGGGCCATTATCAAATACTGCAATGTCATGGATGAAAGACTTATTTTCAAAGCATGGAGAGTGTATGTCAAATATAGAGACAATCCATATTCCAGATAATTTATTAAGACATGAAATCTACAACTTATACAAAGAATATGTAAAAGGTGTTGAAGGACATGGTTGATTTATTACATATTAATATTTTGTGAAGATATGGAAGAAAAAATTCAACAATGTTTGTATTCCTAAGAAGACAAGGATGGGAATTTGCAGTACATGTGCTTCTCTTAAATAAAAAAGGGATAAATGTGAAGGGGCTGAAAGAGGTAAGCATTCATAACATTAATTTTTAAAATTGTATAGCCATCAACTATGAAAACGTATTTATCAATGACTTTCTTTTATGTTGTGTAGATTCCATTGCCAAAGAGCTTCAAGAGCATCGTGATCAACAAACAAGTGAAAGGAAAAAGTTGTACATGCATCGAAAGAAGTGTTATGATAATCCAAATAAATATTTGGGTTTGATAATTGATGGTATGGACCAGAAGAAAACACTTCTACCACATTTTGTTTGCACACCCAAAAAATTTAGGAGGAAAATTTTATTCAGTATCACTTGGTCGGTTGTATGGTATTCAATGAGAAAATGTTGCCAAGGGTATACTTCACAGCTCCAAATATTCATGATGATGAAAATCTGACAATAACCATAATTCATAATGTGCTTTCTCAGTAGTTTGGTAATCTCCCTAAAGTTTTGTATCTACAATTGGACAACACTTGTAGTGAAAACAAAAATCAGGTTGTTTTTGGATATCTAAAAATGCTTTTTGAATTGAGAATTTTTCAGAAAGTAAAGGTTGGTTTCCTTATTGTTGGGAGCACTCATGACCATATTGATCAGATCTTCAGTCATTTTTCAGTCACATTGAGGAGGAAGGAAGTTAGAAGTTTTCCATAATTAATTAGATGTATTAATAAATCATACATGCCAGAGCCAATTTTTGATGTGTTGGAAGAAACTATGGGCATGCGAAGGTTTATTATGGGATCGCATGGTGAGGAGAAATGCATTGAACAAATTAATGACATTAGCTTCCAACATCAATTTCATATCAAAAAAATTGATGGGAAAACATCAATATGGGGAAAGAAGTATTCAACTACTGCAAAATAGGCACCATCATCAACTTTGACATTTTTGAAGTTCATTCTAGATCATCCAATATTTACATCAAATATATTGTTATTACAATCAGTTGTTGAAGTTCATAATGCACACAGGTAGAATAAAGATATAAATTATTTTGATTACCTGGAAGAAATTTAAAAATGTATTAGATATACATATGAGTACTTTGATATTGTTGATTTAGTTTGGTGGAGTATTTTTTCAATAATCAAAGTGACATCATTTCAAGAACAACAAATGAAGATATACCTTTGAAAACTTTCTTTATTTGGCCACAAAATGTGTCAAATGAACATGAGGAAAGAAACATTGTTAAACAACAAGAATCACAAGGTATTATTAATTCTTCACATGTAGAGGACAAAGAAATGTTTATTGGTTCTAGAAGATCTCGTGCACAACGTGAAGTCATGGAAGACCTTTACAAAGGTTCAGTATAGGATCTTAAGGAGGGTTGCATGATCACAGTGCTAGTAGATGGAGATCCCAGCGACTATCCATTCTGGATTTCTAAGGCTATAAAGGTCATTATAGAAAATGAATATTTTGCAGGTGTTGAAGTACATTGGTATGCCAATACACACCCATTCAATGGTCTGTAGAAGCCATAGATGGTAGTTGATAAAAAAAAATTGGTGGAAAGAGAAAAAGAAAGGGTACAAATATAAATCTTTGCCACACAGACCTCTTAAAATTGGACGATGTTGACATACTTGTTTATGATTTCAATTTAATAAAGAGAGGAACTCTTCAATTCAAGATGATAGAGATTCTGAATAGGTTGTTACCAGAAGGAACAATGTTGAGATGGGATTCTGCTAAAACCAATTGTAGATCCACAAGAATTTTGAAACCTAAAATGGTGGGCATGCATGTGGACTCAGATGGGGCACTAGTTTATGAAAGGGAAGAATATGGAACATATTCATCTACATCCAGTCATTCATATGAAGATGTGAATTCTGATGGTGTGCAAGAAAATATGAGTGATTTTGAATAATTGTCTAAGACAATTTATATAACTAATGTTTGCATCGTATCTTGAAATAAAAATTTTGATTCCCATATGGTGTTAAATGAAGTTATGAGTCATTTTTATGTTTGTTGGATTATATGTTTTAATTATGATGATTTTTTATTGTTTAGAATATCTACAATGCAACAATAACTTGGAGATATAATTTATGTTTCATTCAATCTACAAGTATTGACATTTTGATTAATTTAATCATCTAATTTGTTCATAATGTGTTGAAAGAGTTTTTTAATTCTATGGTTGAAAATTTTCCAATTTTTTTTGTATCTTTAATGTTATGGTTGAAAACAATTAGAATTTTAGCGATCTTTAGTGTCATGTTATTATATGTTTAACAACATGGATGAAAACTAATGGAATTTTAATGTGTTACAGATCCCATTATATTATTTTTATCGTCATTACTAAAAAATGTTGAAATTATATGTGGAAAAGAAAATTGTTATTCCACCAAAAACATTAGTGTGTTTTTTTCCTTAAAAACAACTGTTTTTTGCACAAAAAAAAAAAATCAGTTTTACTACCATTTTTTTAAAATGTTGAAAATTGACCCTAAAAAAACATCGTTCCAAAATACACACTTTTCATTTTTAGCACTGTTTTTCATGTGTTTTTTGGCTAGAGTTCCCATTTTGAGTTTATAGTTCCCATTTCAAAGTTTACATTGTTGTTTCCAAATTAAAATTTGAGGGACGAAATTCAAAATCCACAATCCTAAAAAGGATCACTAGGTTGCTGAAGAAATTTGAGGAGATAGCCTTCTTCCACATATATAGGGAATTGAATGGGAAGGCGTATAATCTTGTCAATCGAGGATCTAAACTAAGGCAAGGAGTATTGGAGTTAAATCATAGTCTAAGGTTATTTTCCCCAATTCCATGAAGGTCCCTCAATTAACAAAACTTTAAGAATTAGGCCAATATGGACATCATTTGTTGAAAAATTGGTGATTTAATGCTCTTGAAGGCATCACCAAAGGGGGTGATGATGGCTCCGATATTCTCACACTTTTTCATTTCCTTATTCAATAAAATGTGCATGGATGATGTTTGTACTTATACAAAATTTCAGGAGTCTAAATTCGTGTTGATCCAATAAATGGTGAAGGAAAACTGCAAGGATTAATTGGGATTTATGTTTATTTATAAGCCATAAGAAATATCTCACCCTTTCTTAGAGGTTGAAGCATAAGATATTTTGTTACATAAACAAAAAAACAAAAACAAAACAAAACAAAACCTATTAAAATTCGCATTATAAAAACAATAGCAATAAAAAAATGTATTCACTTAAATTCCATTTAATTTGTTAAAAATGTAAGTTGATTAGCTTCTAATATCTCTGCGATGGAAAAATTGATACACTTCCCCAGGAAAGTTTCAAGTTTTTTTTTTTTTTCTTAAGCCTAAAGATCTGGGAGATGTTCCCTTCCTCTTACTATATAACCTCATAAGTATGTTTAAGCTGTCGATTTCTTGATAATATACCATTTCAAGAATCAACATATGTGGAAACTATGCTAAGGAACTATTTCTTATTTTTCTTAGTTTTTTATAATTTTACAAGTTTTGTGATTGTTGATTGGATTTAACTTTTTAATTTCTTATTGGTATTATTTGAAATCTATTTATTTTGATAAGTTTTTCACAAAATTTAAACTGAATTAAATTTTTTTATCTATCTAATTAATTTCATCTATTGAGGTAAAAAACTTCATTTATATAGAGTTGAGTGGAGATCATAAGTTCCAAAGTTGGCAAAGATGTTCCCCCTTCCCCTGATTTATATTCATGAGCATGTTTAAGATGTTGATTTCTTCATATACCATTTCAATAAGCTAATATGTTTGGATATTATACCAAGGAATTTAGTTTTTAACAATAATATTTATGATATTTTTGGTTGTTGATTGGATCTATTTTATTGTTTTGTTTAAAATCTATTTATTTTTATGATTTTTTCATAAATATTTAACTAGAGTTGATTTTTTATTTATCTAACCAATTTGATTTATCTAGTCAATTTATTTGTCAATATGAAAAACTTCATTCATATAGGGTCGAGTGGAGATCTTAATTTCCAAAGTCGGTGGAGTCCATCATTTAATGTTACCATAGACAAGTTATTTAATGTGAATAATTAAAATAAAAATGGGATATTTTTAAGGGGTAGAGTTTATTGGGATAATTTTGTAAGAGAGAAGGCATCCTTGTCAACAAGTTGATGAAGGAATGATGTAACAAACCCTGGTTGATTTTTCATGTAAATAAAAATAAAACCAAGGTCATGGGACATGTATTCCAAGCTGAATGGTGGGAAATAAAGGAAAATATGAGAAAAGGAAGATGAAGAGACACAAATATACATGCAAGGTAAAATAGAGAGAAAATGATGGAAAATGGAGAAAACAGGAAAGGAAGAGACTAGACATCAATGATAAAAAGGCGTTAGAGAAACAATTTACAACTTTTGTCAGTTTTTGGCTCAGATCTTGTTCATTCTAGCTCTCTTACACTCGTGCACACTTAGAGAATTCTTGGATAATCCTATCATTCACTTGGACTTGAGGAGAAGCATGTAAAGGGCGAGCAAAGGAATTGTGGGCAATGGAAAAGGAGGTTGGATTAACAACTACAACTGGATTTCATTGTAGATAATAGGTTGCATGTGTGATTTCATTACTAATATTTGGATGCATGGTACATGCATGTGGTTCTTTTCTTATTTTGTTTTCATTGGCATGGGATTTTCATGGATTGACAGTGGTTTCAGCCTTGTCTTTCCATTTCCTAGATATCCATGGTGCAATGGGCTCTCTATTTTGATTAAGCTTTGGATGGTCAGTAGACTTGAATCTTGGTTGAGGTGGTGTGAGGAAAATTTCCAAGGGTCAAGGGTGGAGATGGGATTTCTCCTGGAACTCTTGACAAATGGGTGGAGAAAGGAAAATTCCTCTTGATCTGGTGAAGGAAGTCAGAGGCTCCAAGCTTATTTTGCTGTTAGGATTTCTAGACCGGTTTAGGTGAAATCAATGCAGTTGAAAGTTGATGTGGTTTAGCCTTTGGAAGCCTTGGTTAGTTCTATTTTGGTTTAACCCATATGATCCCACATTCATTCTTGGAATATGGCACGGGGGTGATTGGATGAAAGAGAGATTTGGTTCAGCCTAATCTAGGATCGGGTGGTACATGGAAGTCACCGACTTGTTTGGCTTTTGCATACGATTAATATAAGCTATTTTCCTATTGTGATTGATGAGAAGATGTACTAGTTATTATTTTTATCCTAGGACTATTTTTTCATAGATTTTATTATGGTTATATGTTGGTTGATGACATGATTGAGTGATGTGTTCTTACTATGGATCTTGTTCATGATTTGATTATTTATGGAATAGTTAATGTATACAAGTGCTAAAAAGTGTTGTTCTAGCTAGCTTGAGAGGGAATTGAGCCTTCTTGATGATTCTCTGATGAAGTTAAGAAGAACATGATCAGATATGCATTCATGACCTATATCTACTATGTTTATTACATATTTGACGGAATGTTTATCGTATGACTGGCATGTTTGAGTAAGTTCTAGCCTTAGCATTCATGGTAAATACTTCTCATTATTCTATAATGAACTATGAAGAGTTTTGGGTGGTATTAGGTAGTGGCTTGTTGACTATCCCTGAAAATTGGCATATATCTCGCAAACGCACCCTCTGAACTAGAGAATTTTGGTTATAACCACATGCATAGTGTGTCAAGCCTGCAATTGGGGTGTAAAGTCTAGGAATTGAAGGTTCCTGCTCAAGGATTGATCATCAGTGGTTGTTGTCAGTCATCTGGGTGATCTAGAGTCCCTGAGGGATGGAAGTATGTTTCAAGTTAGTAGACCCCACTTCCATAACTAGAACATGGAGGTCGGGTCATGTCATAGTAAAACTCAACTCATGTTTACCCTGGAGAGCTCGTAAAAGCAAGTGAATGTCAGATGGGGTGGTTATAAATGATTTCTTATTTTTTTGGTTTAAGAGATAATTTCAAATATTAAGACAAAAGCCTCCTAAATTAGATATTTTAACAAATATTACACAGATATATTTTTGAATTAATTATTCCTAAACACTCCATTAATCGTAAAACTTTTAATATAAAAATGGTAGGTTGACTCTACACTCATCATTAGTAAATCTAAAATAAAAATAAAAATTGAGGTCGGATTAATCCAAAACACCCCTCATCATGATGTCTAGGTCATATTCATAAAAAACTTAACAACATAGGGCATGTGCGATACATAACTAACCTTTGACCCAACAATCCACATGAGGAGGTTGGTCATGGTCTTCTAAGGCCTTTCCTCATCTAGCCATAAAAGATTCAACATCAATAAGTAGAGTGTCCCACCCATTAGTGGGTGGCTCTTGGGGCTTGGGCCACTCCAGGATAAGAAGTTTTGGAGTGGGGAAATGTTTCTCGTATTGCAAGTGTTACATAGATAAACTATGTACACATCCCCATCACTCATGAAATTATCATACAATCATGTGGTTGGGTCTTCTTTGGTTCAACCCAATGGAGATAGGTTAAGTAGGTCATTCTTACATGTTAAACAAACCAAATGGGACAAGAAGGGTGGTGAGCACCATTATTGCAGCAAGAATGCTACAACTCTTGGGGCTACCAGCTTTACTTTATCAACCCAAGGTTCATACAAACTTGGAGGTGACAATGTTGTATACACAAGTAAAAGTGATGGTTCTGCCCTTTTGTCATTGTTCAGCTGGTGATAGACCAGTAGGGTTTTTCAAGCCAGAATTTTATGGATTCACAAGAAGCTTGATTATTGATGAGGTAAAGAGAAATCTACTCTAAGAGAAAGCTTGGCTACTGCAATAAGGAAAAAAAATGAAATCCAATGCTAAAATCACACCATTTTCTAACTAACTACTAAGAGACTATGCTTCAGAAAGAATGTAAAGTTAAAATGTATGAAATTCTACTGTCCTAAGCATGTAAGTTCAAAACATCAAACATTACTACTGTCCATGTAAATGACTAGAATAAATCTGTTTTTCTCTTTATCTTTTTTATGGAAGAGTGGGAAAGCTAATCTCTTTTGGCGATGTGGCACGTGGCTTAGGAATGCTAGTGGATCGTTGGAAGGTTTGAGAGACCCCTAGGTGACCTTGTCTAGCTTCCTAGAGGTTTTTCCCTCAATTATACCTCAAAACATGCCACTACAGGAAAACCTACATAATGTCCCAAAAACCTACAGGATTCCCTGTATTTGTACAAGATACAACCGAGAGAAAAATGATGGGTGTTGAAGGTGATGGAAGGCTTAGGGAAGGTTGTTAGTGGATGGAATGAAGCAAGAAAATTCCTAGGATCACTCAGAACTCAAAATCAAGGTTGGGAGATGGTTGGATTTGCTCAACATGCTTGGAGAAGTTTCCTAGTAAAATGATGAAATTGGTGAGGGTCTTAGTGAAAGCAAGGAATGATCATGGATGGATGAAGCTTGAAGGAGTTTGTTGGCTATGAGATATATATTTACTTCTAAAACACCTGCACTGCATGAGACATTGATATTTTCCCAAAAATCATGTAGACAAGGAGAATTTCAATAAGCTAGGAAAGCAGAGTTTAATGAGCTAGTTGTCTAATTCATGCATGAGGAAAACTTGCAGAATAAGATGGAATCATTTATGAGATCTACTATAAGGCTGAAGATGGAAGAAATTATTACTAGGTATTACTCTTGCAACTTGATCAAATTCTGGCTTAAGTACAGAAAAATCTAAATTCTATGAGAAAGCAGAATTCTGTGTTTTTGGGGTTGCATAGGAGTACTTTCCTCAAATCACGATCCCTAAAGGGAGAAGTGAGGCCAAAACACTTATTGACAACTTTTTTATGGTTCTTTATCTCTTCTAAACTATTGTTGAAATAAAGCACAAATGGAAGCAAACTAATAAACAACCTAATCAAATCTACACTACTTGCAGTGAAATTCTTCTAAGGACAACTTAACCATGAATCTATGGAATCAATCTAAGCATACAGATACAAGAAGAGGAGTCTTTGCTGCTAGGGTTGGGCCCTAACCCAAGAGCTTTAGCCCTCTGAATTAACTCAGTACTGGATCAAGAAGAAGCTCATTCGCATTATCAAAACAGAAAATTACATAGAAATGTCTTCCACAAGTTTGGAGCTCAAAAATAACTAGAGTTTTTATAGCAAAAATTTGAATCCTAATGAGGCTCTAGGCCTCTTTATTTATACAACTGAAGTCCCCCATGACTTCCTTAAATATAGGGAGGCTCAACTCCCAAACTCGAGATAAACTAACTCTTTGACTATCACTTGCTCGATTGCCTTTTGATCTTCATGGCTTGGATTCTTGTACCTCGAGCTAGTGTGATTGATGGAGGAATATTCAAATGAGGGAGGAGTAAATGAGGAGGATTTACCTCCTACAATATCTCTTCCTTGTGCCATTTGAGTTTAAGCCTTTAATCTTTCCAAAATTCCCTAATTTTCTCTCACAAACCTGCATTCAATGCACATTAGTCCACTAGGCATAATATCTCACTTTGACTCATCTCATTAAACAAAATATAATCAAAACATGTAATAAATTGTGAGAAGAGTTGATTTGACTAAGCTAGGAGGTGAATTAAGGTCCATATAGTTACCCAATGATGAGGCTCATCATCACCCCCCTACTGAAAGTGTTTCTCATCCTCTAAGAAACTCAATAATTATCCATATCTTTCATAGCCCTAGTGGCCTCCCTAACATCCCATGCTTCTGTTGTGGTTTCCTCTTCTTGTGCATAGAATGCTGCCTTCCTTTCTATCTCCTCCCACTGCTTTCTTTCTTCCTCTTCCTTCCTGTCTTCTAACATCCCTAATAGGAGTGGTGGACTGAGGCTCAAGCCAATCCAATTGACTTTGAGCCTTTGGATGGTTTGCTTGTACATGGGTTTCATGTTCAAAGCTTCTCTCATTCTTTGAGGAGAATGGCACTCTCTGATTTTCAAACTATATGGGAAAGTATTTCATCTCCTTTGGAAAGCTTGCATGCTATCATCCCCTAACAACTTGAACATATCCTCAAAATGTGTAATTTCTTTCTCTTATCATGAGAGGCTCTGTTTTTTCTCTTTCCAATATCTTCTTCATTTCTGCAGCCCTTGCTTCCTTATGGTTCATCCATGATGCCAAATCCATCAACTGTAAATCCCCTAGTTTTGCATTAGGGTCCCATACATTCATATCTGTCAAGGAAATGTTATGCAAGTAGAACTCAAACATCTTAGCCCCATCCTCCAATGTGCATTGATCACAAAGATCAATGAACTATCTATAATCCTAGAATGGCATAGTGCCTCTTTGTGCTAGGGTCTTGATTTGGAACTGCAGCCACTGTTCCTTAAGGTATAATGCATGGGATTTAGCTAGCATCCTGCACTGGATTTCCTCTAAATATAGACTGGACATGGTTGCTAATTGATTCTCTTTTTATTGTAGTTATCCTTTCAACCATGCATTTTCTTCCTTCAACTAAGTTTTCATTATGGCCTCTCTGTCCCTTAGGCTTCTTAATTCTCTGCCCATCTATTTTAGCTTTTCATCCATGTGACCTATGCCCTCCACTCCTCTGGACTTGGAAATCAATATCCATCTATTTGTTCTTGCTCTTTCTTTCTCAAGCTCAAAGAATAACGGGATGAAATTTTTTTGTGGAATAACCCTAACCCCTTCAATAAATCTATAGTAGGATGTAAGGTTAGGTTGAGGACTAGGTTCCCTTAGCTCTGGGTCCTCCTTCTTTGGTTATTATTGCATACTCCCTTCCTTATCCAATTTTTGAGTTTCCTGTAGGTTTAGAAGATTTTCCTGTAGGATTTCCTCTGCTTCCTGTAGGTCCTGCTATGTATCTTGTAGGAGGTCTTTTCCCTTGGATGAGGCAGATCTAGTCACATGCCTTCTCACATAAGTGATAGGAGACTTAGGGGAGGTTTGTCCTAAGGATCCTTCTCCTTGAGTTCATATAAGAGGAGCCATCTTCTCCTGTTGTTTAGGCGAGTCTTCAATAACAATGGGAACCTTGGTGGGATTTTGAGGTTTTCCCAACCTTATTCTTGTACTTTTTCTTGTTCTAAATTACAAAGGATTTTGTCTCTGTCTTTTGCCTTTTTGTTTGATAGGGGTGCTAAGGGAAATGAGGTAAGCTACTACCTCTTTCTAGGTGGGTTCTAGAGACACCCTAGCTGACTCCTCCTTGTCTTATGTCTCCCCTTTTCCATTGCCCTTTTTATCTTTGTCTTTCTCCTCTTCTTCTCCCTCTAGTTCCTCACCTTGTTCATCAGTTCCTCCTTGGCATATTCTTCTGTTTCATCACCACTTTCCTTCTCTTTCTCTTCCTCTTCTTCCCTCTCTGCTTCTTCTTCATCTGTTTCAGTCTCTTCTTCATCCCTTTCACTTGCAGTAGGGCTCTTGTCATATTCAAGGACTTTCATATCCTCCTTTGTTTGCATGTCTCTGAAAATTGCCCATGTGATAGGAATTCTAAGGTTGTGGAGGGCATATTCTATGATGAGTCTAATTAAACCACGATGGGCCAACTGTTGGTAGTTTCCTTCCTTCACCTTCATGCTCATATCTATCAGTGATTGAAGAAGGAAGTATGGTATGTTGAGTCTGTGGTGAGGAGGTGTATATGCTCCAAACCTCAATTCTTCAAGAAGTCTAAAGTGGTATCCATATACCACACTATACCTACCTTCACATGACATACATTTTATAAGGTGGTAGCTTATTTAATTCTAGGGGTATGGTAGGCTTGCTCTTCTCACTCCATTCTTGACTTCCATGGCCTCCTCTCCCTCTAAAAAGAATTTCTTCTTTGCATTTTGCCTATTTCCCTTATCTTCCTTTCTCCAAGGCACTCCTAAGGGAATTGTAGTAATTCTTCTTATGCGTTCAGGGGTGAGCTCTATTGAGAAGCCTCTCACCATAATAGTGGCATGGGTCTTGGTTAGTGGAATGAGGGAGAGAGCAAAATCTCTGGCTACTTCATCATCATACACCCCCAATTTCTCAGAGTACCCCATCCAATTATACCTTGTGAATATTTCTAACATAGGAGGGTGTTGGTGAATCCTCATGGTGTTTATGGACTCCCTTATATTAAACCCCTATGTCATTTTTTCTGATGAATGGAGGAGCAAATATGTCTGATACAAAATTTTAATGAAAGAGGAAATTGAACTGAAATTTCTGTGGATACAATTCCCTTTTACTGTAATCAATTTTAACAAACTAGAAGATTTTTTGTTCCTTTCACTTGGAAAAATAGGAGGAAGTGTAGAGCCTACCTCCTTACAATGCTTGATGTAGCCAACCCCTGTTTTTCTCCCTTTGGAATTGATCACTGCCAATCCTGTAGACTACTTGACTATATCCTGTAGGATTCCTATGGGATCCTATAGGATTTCCTGCAGGAGGTCCTACGCAGGAAAAAAAAATGAACTTTTCCTCTCCTATAGGTTGGTTGGGGGCCAAGAGTGACTTTTTGAGTGTGAGCCTTGAGAATGTGAAGGCATCTATGCATGGGGATCAATGTTTATTTCCTCTTATGGTTCATTCAAGTGAGGTGGTGTGCTGGCAGCTGAGGTACAAATGTCTATTTTTGGTTCGTTGGTCCCACTACCACATCATCATTCTCCTTACCTCATAATCAACTCCCACTTCATGCATCCATATTCTTAAATTCTTTCAACCTCATCATGCTTTTCTTTGACTTGATTGTTGCCATGTGTGTGAAGACTAATTGTTTTGTCCTTGTTGACTGAAAGAAGGTGGCCAAGTTAACTGGCCACCTTTTGCTTATAAACCAACTCGTTCACAATTTTTACATATTGTGATCACATCATGCTAATGAGAGAGTGGAAGCGAAATACTTGTGGTAACAATACCTTGTTGCAGTTTGTTGAAGAAATGAGGTCTTTGTTGTGTGTTGGTTGCATGTGATTTCTCCCTCTTTTTTATTGTCTTTTGATGATTTTCTTGATGTGAAGGTACTTGGTGTTGATGATGATGATGTTGTTGCTACTTTGGAGGAGCTTCTTCTACCTTTGGATCTCCCTGCTTGAAACTTGCTGCAACCTATGATTTTTGTTTTGTGGGATAGGCTGCAACAGGATTTCCTAGAGGATGTCCTGTAGCTACTTCTCCCTTAAAATTTTTAATGATATTCTACTGTTGGGACCCGAGGATGATGAGCATGGATAGAGAGGAGGTCTAGGGGTTTGTGAATGATGAAAAATAACCTTTAGGTGTTTTCCCCTTGATCTTTGTGTCATCCTTTTTCTCTGTGTTTTTTCTTGAAGACTATAAAAAAAAAATTTGAAAACTGATTTTCTTATTGATGAATGCATGGGTGATCAAGGTGGAGAGAGATATTGTAATGAGATGGTGATGTAGGTTTTATTTTTTTGACATAGGCGGGTCGTTTCCTTGCTCTAGGGTTACTTCCTTTAGGATTCCCAAGCCACTGTAATTTTTACAGGATCATCCTCTAGGTTTTCAGGGGATCCTATAGGTTTACAGGGAATCCCGTAGAAAGCACAAAACCTTTGCAAACTGAGGCAAATGAGTAAAAAAATGAAAGGAATGTTGGAATGATGAAGGATAATGATTGGATAAATAAAAATATGAGCTTACTAGGTCCCTTTTGATTCTCTATTGTTGCTTTGATCATCCCCCTGCTGACCTACAAACAATATTTTCATAATTTTTCTTTTCTCTTTTTTATTTATTTTTTTGAAAAACAAATAGTCTGCCTCCAAGAGGTTTTCATCCTAACTGCTTGCCCTGGGTACCTCAAGAGAGGTTTTCACCCAGAGATATTTTTATTTCTCTCTCTCTCTTTTATGTTTGTTGACACCATTGGGCCGACTCAAGAGGTTTTCAACCCAAGAGTGAAACTCAGACACCTCATGGAGGTTTTCACCTAAGTCTCCTTATTTTTCTTTTTCTTTTTTCTTAGTGACTTGATGAGGTAGGAGTTGAGACTTGCTCCACCACCATCATTGTTTTGTTGATATCATCAATGAACTCTTGCCTTGATAATGGCCTCTTGTAAAATTTCAATCTGTGCCCATTAACAAGTAAAGGAATGGACTCTGCATCTATGGTTCTGATCTGCACTAAACCATTATCATGACATTTCTCTATGACATAAGGCCCTGACCATCTAGTCCTTAAATGGCCCTTAAAGTCTTTAAATCTGTAATCATATAACAAAGCCCAGTCACCTTCTTGAAATTGCTTGTCTTGGATGTTCTTGACATGCCAAATCTTACTTTAAATTTGAGTTACCTCTATGTGTAGGAGGGCCTGCATTCTGAACTCATCTAACCCATTCAACTGGAGCAATCTCTCCTTTTTTTGCACTATTGAGATCTAGATCTAGTTGGGTTGCCATCCTCAATGTATTGTACTCAAATTAAATGGAAAACAGGGCCTTTTTCCCATAGATCAACTCATAGGGTCTAAATCCAGTGGTGATCTTCCAGGTGATATTGTAGGCCCAAGTGGCCTCAACTAGTCTGTTTGCCCAATATTTTATGTTGCTGCTAACCACTTTGATCAGGATGCCCTCCAGTGCTTTGTTGATCACCTCCACTTTCCCATTAGGTTGTGGGTAATAGGGAGTGGAGGTCCTATGCTTGATCTTGTGCTGGCTTAACAAATCTTCAATCATGTTCGATGTAAACTAGTTTCCTTGATCAGTGACCGTTTCTCTAGAGTACCCAAACTTGTAAAAGAGATTTTCCCTTAAGAACTCAACCACCTTCTCCTCTGTTGTTGCCTTGATTGCCTTGGTTTCAGCCCACTTAGTTAGATAGTCAGTGCACACAATGATGTACTACTTTTGCTTGGAAGGAGGGTCAATGGGTCCAATGAAATCCATGCCCCACTTGTCAAATGGCTTGAAAGTCACTTGAGGTTGCAGAGGCATTTCATCATTTGGAGTAGACTTTCCCATCCTTTGGCACCCATCGCACTGACTAATATATCTTTTCACATCCTGATGAAGAGTGGGCCAATAATAACCAGCTTGTAACACCTTGAATGTTGTCCTCTTTGCTGCAAAGTGACCTCCACAAGGCCCATCATGACAGGTCAGAAGGATGTCAAAGACTTCCTCCTCCCTGACACATCTTCTAAGAATTTGATCTGGGCCTAGTTTGAATAGGTTGCCCCCAATCCAAGTGAATGGGGTGCTCTTCCTCACAATCTTGCTTTTCTCTTTGGAGGACAAATTCAGTGAGAACTGTGCAAATAAAAAATAGTTTTCTATGTCAGCAAACCATGGAGAGAGAACTGAAATGGCGAATAAGTTTTCATCTGGTAATTGATCATCAACCATTCCTTCCTCACCTGTAGGCAAAGTTAATATGGACAAAAAATCTGCAACAACATTTTCCTTGCCAGGCTTATCAACAATGGTTAGATCAATATGTTGTAATAAAAGTAATTATCTAATAGTATGAGCATTCAGATCAGGTTTATTCATTAAATATTTGATTGCAGCATGGTCAGTATGTACAAATGTTTGATAACCTATAATGTAATGCCTAAATTTGTTCAATGAATGCAAAATATCGAGGAGCTCATTTTCAGTCATTGTGTAATTCAGTTTGGCCTTTGACAAATTATTACTAATAAAGTAAATGGCATTAGGCAATTTATCATCTATCTGGCCTACAGTTGCTCCTATGGCTTTTGGTGACGTATCAGCATGTATGTGAAAAGGAAGGGCCTAATTTGGGCCTCGGAGAATCAATGCACTGGTTAACTTGTCCTTCAAGGTGTCCAGGGCCTCTTCATAACTTTTTGACCATACAAACTCAGAGACTTTGGCCAACAATCCAAATAAAGGGGAGGCTAACTTGTTGAAGTATTTTATAAACCTTCGATAGTATCTAGCTAACCGTAGGAAACATCTGACATCTCGTTTCTTTTGCGAAGGTGGGACCCTTTAGATGATAGCTATTTTGTTTGGGTCCACCTGCAGTCCTTGCTGGGATATTGAATAACCTAGCAGAGTCCCTGCAGTCATCAAGAACTCACATTTTTCAGGACTAAGAGATAGGTTTTTTCAATGCATTTGTTCAACACCTTACTTAAGTTGGACAAAGCCTTCTAGAAATCACATCCATAAGGTGTAAAATCATTTATATAAATCTCTACTACATCATGGTCTAACTTGGCAAAGATACTCAAGACTTCTCTCTCAGAAGTGGAAGGAGCATTGCATAGGCCAAAAGGAAGGACCCTATAGGTGAAAGTACCCCAAGGACAAGTGAAGGTGATTTTATCCTAGTCTTCCGGGCTGATCTGGATTTGATTGTACCCACTGAATCCATCTAGGAAAGAGAAAAACTTTTTCCCTGCCAAGCCATCTAGCACTTGGTCGATGAAAGGTAGAGGGAAATGGTCCTTCTTTGTGGCTTTGTTCAACTCTTTGTAATCGACACAAATCCTCTAATTACCATTTTTCTTTAGAACCAACACCAAAGGAGAGACCCACTCACTGTTGAAGATAGGGTAAATGAATCATGCATCTAGCATAATTTGTAGTTCTTCTTTGACTATATCTTTGAGAGATGGATTCATCCTCCTTTGGGGTTGTCAAACTGGTTTGCAACCTTCTTTGATATAAATGTGGTTAGTACACACCGAGGGGTGCACTCTCTTCATTTCTTTGTAACTCCAAGCGAAGACATCTAGGTGTTCCTTTAGCATGTTGCACAACTTTTCTTCATGGTGAACAGAAAGAGATGGGTTGATTTTCAAAGTGCTTTCAAGGCCGAATTCTATGGCTTTTACATGGATAGGGTTGGAATCGGCTAAGTATAGATCAATCTTATTTTTTCTTTGGGTTTCCTTTACTACTTCCTTAAAGGACAATGTACTGGGGGTTGGACTTTGGAGTATGTGTTCAATAAAATCATCTTCATCCAGTTGTCCCTCTCCCATGGTAGTTTCTAAGGTATAGAGTTGGGCGGAATAAAATTCACCTTCTTCCTCCTCTTCCAACCATAAAGGTAATTCATGTTCTAGAGATGGTTGGGCAGAAGTATATAAGACTAACTACTTAGACATATGCCCATTCTTGATAGTCATATTTCAAGCCTTGCAGTTAAAGTAGGCATCGGTAGTGGCTAGTCAGGGCCTCCCAAGGATGAGAGGGTAACCAGTAAGTTTGGCCTTAGGCTTGAGAACTAGGATATCTGCAGGGTATTCCCAAGAGTCAACGGTGACCATCACATCCTCCACAATCCCCTCAGGAATCACTGTGGAGTGGTTTGCAAGTTGCAGGACTATTGTGGCCTTTCTCAACGAACCCTGGAAGTTGAGCTTGAGCATGGTGTCCTTATTCATCACATTAAGGGCAGCCCCAAGATCAATCAAAGTGTGTGGAAAAATGGTTCCATTGATGTGCACATCTACTACAGGGCTTCCAGGGTCCAAATACTTCGGACAGATTACATGCCCCAGCATTAAGTTGGACAGCTGTTCAATGACATTAATGGTAGGGGCACCTCTTCTTCGCCTCCCTAGATGCTTGAATCACTTCTCCTTGATCAACTTGTTGTAAATAGACACATCTTTTATAGCCTGGAGAAGTGGAATTTTGACACACAGATTTTTTGATTCTCCCTGAAGTTTAGTCTCTTCTGGGCTAGGCTGGAGTGGTTGGGTTAATCTCTCAGGAAAGGGTGGTGGATTTACTTTAGGAATGCTTTCCTCTCTTTCTTCCTCAACCTCCCTAGGTGGAGGTAGAGGTTGGTTGTTCGAGAGCACTCTCCCAAATCTCAAGTTGATTTCTTGAATTTCCACAACATAAGCTGGATAGGATGTCTCTCCATTTGATATTGGTTGTGCCTGTCAGTTGTTCGGGTTTGGATTTGGCTGGGCAGGCATCTGGGGTTTTTTAGGTGGGGAAGAGTGTAAAAGTTGTGGTTGAGCAGGTGGTGAAGGAAATAAAGCTAGAGCATTGTTGTATGGGGGTCTCCACCCTTAGGGCGGTGCATTCCACTAAGGTTGTGGCAGAGCATATGGTTGAAATGACTGGCTAGTTGTCTGGGAATGATACTGAGGTGCAAAGGACCAAGGAGGAGGTGTAGACCAGGAAGGATGAGCAAGGAGTCCCCAAGAGGGAATGGATGTGGTCTGGTTAGGGTTGTAATATGCATGGGATAACCCTTGCATGTCCTGATGGTATGGCATAGGCCCATGAGGTCTCCTTTGGTTTATGTAGTAGAGTTGTTCAGTTACCCCTTCAGCTCCTTGATATATAACTTTTAGTCCAGGTAGAGAAGGGAACTTTTCTGTGGAGTGGTTTTCTTCATAGACTTAGCAGATTTCATTCAAATTCAATGGACATTCATTACTAGGGTGCCTCTTGGTGCACCTAGGGCAGAAAATGGCTAAGGCTCTCTCTGCTTCCTCCTGTTTTCTCTTAATGTGCATAGTGTCCATTTGTAGGGCAAGGGTTTGCAAAATCTTACTCTTGAAATCCTCCAGCATGTTTCCAATTTCACCCTTGATGGATGAACTGGAAGAGGATGGACCGACCATACGTTGACTACCCCTACCCTTTTTCCTAGCTTCCCTAGAATGGTCTCTAAAGGCAGTCTTGATATCTTCATAGGGTAATTGGTAGATGTCCCCTCCTGCTAACAAGTTTAGGGTATCGATAAGATCTTCCCTTACTCCTCTAAGCAGGACTAGCTTTAGTGGCTCAGGGTCAAGTGTGCACCTGGCCCTTTTGTAGCTAAGCTTGAATATTTGTTCATAATCTTCTAGGGATTCATCATGCCATAAGATCATCCTAAAAAATTCCTCTTTTGTGTCTTTACACCTACAATAGTCCCAATACTTGTTGTTGAAGGCTTTATGCATCTGAGCCCAAGTTGTAATGCTATCCCCAGGTAAACCCATGAACTAGCGCAAAGCTGCTTCCTTGAGAGTGTATGGGAATAGTTTCAACTTCTACTCATCATTGGTGCAGTCATAGGTTCGGCATATGACAGCAAATTTGTATAAGAAAGTTTCTAGATATTTTTAGGTCAAACCATGGAAATGAGGAAGGGCAGAGGGGATTATATTCTTCATCTTAGTATCCCCATTGGTTTCCTTGATGGGGAAGGCACCCTCAACTCTTTCTCTATCTCCTCTGTCATTTCTATTTTCATCCATTGTATCAGTGGGAATGGGTTGTTCTTATTCCCTTATAGGTTCTTCAAATATTTTAGGTTTCTCACCTAAAGGTTCCTCCAATTCACAGCCACCAAAGAAGAGTGAAGGTTGGCTATTTGAAGTAGCGGGGGTATTTGGAAAATTTTTCCCTAAGTTATCCCTATTCCTACGAGGCATGAAAAAAATATTTTTGTTTTGTTTTGAGATTTTTTCAAACTTTGAAAATCATTGCATACTGAATGAATGAAAACTAACTACTTGAATGAAATCTTATTTGCATAATGGAAAGGAAAATAAATAATGAAAAATGGAAAAGAAAGCAACTAAATTACCCTTGCAGAAATGAAACTAATAACAGAATATCAGAAACAAGAAATGGAAGAAAGAAAGCAGTAATCACATATTACTTAGGCACCTCCCCGGCAACAGTGCCAAAAAGTGGCGAGCACCAGTATTACAACAATAATGTTGCAACTCTTGGGGTTACCAGCTTTACTTTATCAACCCAGGGTTCGTACAAACTTGGAGGTGATAGTGTTGTATACACAAGTAAAAGTTATGGTTCTTCCCTTTTTTCATTGTTCAACTGGCGAGAGACCACTAGGGTTTTTCAAGCCAGACTTCTATGGATTCAAAAGAAGCTTGATTATTGATGAGGGAAAGAGAAATCTACTCTAAGAGAAAGCTTGGCTACTGCAATAAGGAAAAAGACTGAAATCCAATGCTAAAATCACACCATTTTCTAACTAACTGCTAAGATACTATGCTTCAGAAAGAATGCTAAGTTAACATGTATGAAATTCTATTGTCCTAAGTATGTAAGTTCAAAACATCAAACATTACTACTATGCATGTAAATGACTAGAATAAATCTGTTTTTCTCTTTATCTTTTTAATTGAAGAGTGAGAAAGCTAATCTCTTTTGGCGATGTGGTAGGTGGCTTAAGAATATTGGTGGATGGTTGGAAGGTTTGGGAGACCCTTAGGTGACCTTTTATGGCTTCCTAGAGGCTTTTCCCTTAATTCGGCCTCAAAATAGACCACTACAGGAAAACCTACACGATGTCCTAAAAACCTACAAGATTCCTTGTATTTCTACAGGATACAGTCGAGAGAAAAATGATGGGTGCTGAAGGTGATGGAAGGCTTAGGGAAGGTGGTTAGTGGATGGAATGAACTAATAAAATGCCTAGGATCACTTAGAACTCAAAACCAAGGTTGGGAGATGGTTGGATTTGCTCAACATGCTTGGAGAAGTTTCCTTGTAAAATGATGAAATTTGTGAGGGTCTTAGTGAAAGAAAGGAATGATCATGGATGGATGAAGTTTGAAGGAGGGGCTATGAGATATCTCTTTACTTCTGAAACACCTACACTACATCAGACATTGATAGTTACCCAAAAATCATGTAAACAAGGAGAATTTCAATAAGCTAGGAAAATAGAGTTTAATGAGCTATTTGTCTACTTCATGCATGAGGAAAACTTGCAGAATAAGATGGAACCATTGATGAGATCTACTATAAGGCTAAATATGGAAGAAATGATGACTAGGTCATACTCTTGCAACTTGATCAAATGCTGGCTTAAGTACAGAAAACTCTAAATTCTATGAGAAAGTAGAATTTTGTCTTTTTGGGGCTACCTAGGAGTCCTTTCCTCAAATCATGATCCATGAAGGGAGAAGTGAGGCAAAAAAACCTATTGACAGCTTTTTGATGGTTCTTTATCTCTTCTAATCTACTTCTGAAGTAAAGCACAAATGGAAGCAAAGTAATAAACAACCTAATCAAATCTACAGTACTTGCAATGAAATTATTCTAAGGACAATTTAACCATGAATCTATGAAATCAATATAAGCATATAGATACAAGAAGAGGAGCCTTTTATTCTAGGGTTGGGCTCTAACCCAAGAGCTTTAGCCTTCTGAGTTAACTTAGTACTAGATCAAGAAGAAGCTCATTCTCATTATCAAAACAGAAAATTACATA
This sequence comes from Pinus taeda, assembly GCA_000404065.3. Lineage (NCBI taxonomy): Eukaryota > Viridiplantae > Streptophyta > Pinopsida > Pinales > Pinaceae > Pinus > Pinus taeda. The sequence goes on along the minus strand of APFE030431957.1, from coordinate 18,476 downwards.
GCAATGTCTTCCACAAGTCTGGAGCTCAAAAATAACTAGAGCTTTTACAGAAAAAATTCGAATCCTAATGAGGATATAGGCTTCTTTATTTATACAAATGAATTCCCCCATGAATTCCTTAAATCTGGGGAGGTTCGGCTCCCAAACTCGAGATAAACTAACTCTTTGACTATCACTTTCTCAGCTGCCTTTTGATCTTCATGACTTGGCTACTTGTACTCTAAGCTAGTGTGATTGATGGAGGAATATTCGAATGAGGGAGGATTAAATGAGGAGGATTTACCTCCTAAAATATCTCTTCCTTGTCCCATTCGAGTTTCAGCCTTTAATCTTTCCGAAATTCCCTAATTTTCTCTCACAAACCTGCATTCAATGCACATTAGTCCACTAGGCACAATATCTCACTTTGACTCATCTCATTAAACAAAATATAATAAAAACATGTAATAAATTGTGAGAAGAGTTTATTTGACTAAGATAGGAGGTGAATTAAGGTCCATATAGTTACCCAATGATGAGGCTCATCAAAGGGATGAAGCTATTTTTCTCATCATACATGGGGCCTCATGAAAAAAATCAAGTATTTGTTGGAGATACTTCATCTCTAGTTGTATTTTGTGGGTTTGTACTATAATTTGCAACAACAATCTAGCACTATGAACAATCACTCTTTGTGGATTATTAGGGGATTTTATAGGGTTTCTATTATGGGAAAGAATCTAGGTAAAAGGTAAGTGGCTCGATGTTTGATTTGCAATGGAGCTTCCAGTGCATGCGAGGAAATGGTCATCATCTGGAAATTAACTAATAGAAGGAGCACTACCATTGGTTCGCTGTGATATTGGCTAAGGCAACTCAAGTTCAAAATAATCATTATCTTTGTATGAAAATGTGTGTCACTTCTAAACTTCTTGTTTTTAGTATTGAACTCAAGGATTTAGCTTGTTTTTTTCCTTTTCATCCCCTTCCCCGGGTTGATAATTCTAGGAGGGTTGTCTTTATTGTCCCTCATGCGAATACTCTACCTATTTATCTCTTCCCTTACTGCACACATCTCCTTATTTATATCTTATTTAAGCCCAAGGAAACTTTTCCTCTCCTTTCTACATTGAATTTGTATCCTTGTAGTTCATTCTTTTAGGACTCCCCCATTTTCTCCTTTGCCTATTTTTCCAGCCTACTCTTTTATTTTAACCTCTCATGCCCTCTCTCTGTTCTCAAACTTCATTATCTCCCTCTCCAAGCCCCTCGTTTAATGGAAGGACACCATCTTTCTACATCTCATCGAGGTGGAAGGAGAGGCTTACCAAGTCCTTTTACTACCTCCAACCCTTCCCCCTCCTCTGTCAATCAAACCCAAGCCCAAGAAACGACTCGAGTAAATATGGATAGATACAAGGATATCATCCCTTAAGTGGTCCAAATAGGAATTTTGGATGTTGAAAAGCAAGTAAGACAAGCAAGAAGGTACATTCCTAATAGGCAAGTTGATTGGGATACTGGGGACTGAATTCTTAATGTGGGAAACTCTTCCAGAGCTAGATCGTCCTCCTATGTGCAAATTATCAATCTGTACTAGCATAATAAAACTCTCATGGAAACATTTTTTATTGATAGAGATGACAGTCAGGAGGAAACGATAATATGCATGGAATAATTAACGATGGAAGTGGAAAGGCTCAATAGGAAAATCCCAGCTCTAGCCAAGAATTTGAAAAACCTTGAATTCTCTTCCTCGAACAATGGTAGCGAACCATAACCACCAATCCAAGTGTACTTTCCAACTGAATGATAATCAAGCGAACCAAATATTTCAAGCAATGTTTTTATAATGGCACTACCGTTGACATGACTATCAATTTATGGTTCAGTTTCTTTACTAGTTTTTTTTGTCACTCTAAAAGACAATCAGATAGCATATGGAATTAGAAATCATAAAAATTTGAGTTTATGCTACTAGTTTGGTTTCCCAAGTGGCAGACCAGTAGCCACTAATAATTATTTGTGTATCTTTTTCAAAGTAATATAATAGCTCAATCTTATTAAAAAATTAAGAATAGGCATTCCATATGTCATTCCATAAAAATTACTAGTGTGTTTTTCTTGGATTTCAATAGTTAAAGCTTGTTGAATTTCCCTTCAACTAAGGGCATGGAGTAAAGCTACTTATATCCTAAGATTGACTCATAAATGAGAAAGCTTGAGGTCATAACACATTTTCAATCTCACCACTAGTCACAAGGTGCTAGAAGGCAGGTTCGAATAGCATATCATCAAGAATGAGTTCATGTGGATATGGTCCACACTAATCTTATTAGTATTTGACTTCAAGGCGTGAGATCTAATTTTTCAATATGTCATCAACTAGATCATTATTCGAGTTAATGCCTTGCCAAAATGGCCTTTGAGCTAAGCATTATGATGAATTAGCTTATAGCTCCCTTGTAAAAAGAATTAAGGGTCATTTAAAGAGAGGTTGATTTTGAGGGAGGGTTCTTTGCATGTTAGGTAGGGTTTGAGCACTTCCCATGCCTTACAAATAATTTATACAACAAGGTTGCCAAGGATTTTAATCTTGAAGAGGTTATTAAGATATTAGTTCATATAGAAATTTGTGTCTATTTTCACAACAAAACCCTTTAACTGATGTGGTATTGAAGCACTTTCTAAAACTCTTTACCTTCCATAACCCTAATCACCCACTTGCCACATGATGCTTATTCTTAATGTATAATTATAATTAAAAACCTAATAACTACCAAGTTTAAAACTTGCTTGATAGGAAAGCTTCTACCCATTTAGTAAAGTAATTATGCTACTCACACAAGTATTACGTTGAATATAACTCTCATACTCACAAATGAGATGAAAATATATCCCAACCCCAAATTCTCATGAGATACAACTCAACTCACAACTAACTTTGTAAAAACCTAACCATTCTTAAACTTAGTCCATAAAAAATTATGAATAACCCTATTGAGGCATTAATAAGCTATACCAAAAAATAATAAAATTAGTTAGATCTCAACACTTTAATGCAAATATAAAATTTAATTTCCATTAACATAAATTTAATAATCCGATATTTTTTTTTTTCAACAACTACATCACTACTCATTATTATTATTAGAAAATACTGCACGTGCACTAGCACACAAGTGTAATACCTCACATTTCCCACAAGTGTAATACCTCACATTTCCCATAACACTTAATGTTTGTAGACGTCACTCACAATATTTATTCTCTCCCTTTATAAATTCACTACATAGGCACCAAATTCAAATACAAATATTTTTAAAATATTTGAGACCTCAAATTTATAAATGTTTATCTCATTTATATATTTGAAATCTTTTGACATCTTTATGAATATAAAAAGACAAATTCAACCTAAACTTATCCTCTTTAAACATTTAAGGCCTCACATCCATGCAATCTTATCACTTAATGTACTTGAGACCTTTCTATATCCTTGTGGATATAATTTATACTTAGATTTTATTGAACCTTAGCCCAATCTAAGTCACCTTCCATTTTAGTTGTTTAATAATTTGGTATTACATAAATAAACAGTTAATAATTATATGAAATTAGAAGATTTTTCATTACTATTACATAAGTAAATAGCTAATTATAAGGAGCCTGACGGTCCTTTTGGGCCGAGGTATGTTAGCATTCTTTAGCTTTGTTTTTAATATTAATCCTCTACTTGTTTTATATATTGTTCTACATATGGTTTTGAGTGTGTTTTCTCAACCACTAGAAGCTTGCTCAAGGAAAAGGGACTATGTTAGGGACTCGTTACTTTGTTAGATTAAGTTTTCCTATCTATAACCTCTCATCTCTCTAGTTGGTCACCATGCCCAGAAAATGGGCCAGAGTTAGGAGAGGACCATCCTGCTAACAGGAGTGAGGCCACTCCTGAGCTCAAACTCAAGTTAAGAGCTCAGTTTCTTGCTAACAAGAATTAACCCCTTAGCCAATTCAAGAACAAATCACTCAGGTGGAACGAGAGCTCTCCAACAAGCGACACAATTTGATAGATACTGAGGCGCTAGCTGAGGCTGAAAATTGGTTTCTAGTGTTGGTCATTCAAGGGGGGGGGCGGGTACAAACAATATATTTACATAGTGGGCATCCACTGACATCTCAACATCCTCTTCGAAAGAGTGCTTGTAGATCACAATGAGCTCAAGGATGACGCCATTCTATCTTTGAATCAATTGCATTGACTTCTAATGGCCATGGACAATAGGCTTGCAAGACTTGAAAGGAAAATGGGACCTCCTCAATCTTGGCTGCTCTCTAGGTAGTAACAAGGAGCACATCCATGTTCAAGCTATGGATTCAAAAAAAAAATGGCATGCATGCATATCTACCTCTTTATTTTTCATATTCTTTTATGTTCTCTTGTTTTAGTTTTAGTTTTATGCAGAAGAATGGTCTCAATGGCCAAACAGATTGTCTCATTGTTTTGTATTTTAGAAAAAAAAACTCCTTTTTTCTTTTAACATTTAGAAACAGTTGTAGTTCAATATTTAGTCTATTTTTTCTAGTAACATGTCAACACAAACTTCCTATACTTAGAATATAAATCTTGAATATCATACCATACAAATATTTACCTTTTTTTTTTTGTAGGTAAGCACCCACAGGGGATTTGAACCGGTGATCTATTGCAAGGAGTGCCTTAACAATGCACCCATTCACCATCAATCCAAAGCCCTGTGGGCATACCATACAAATATTTACTTCAAATATATATATAGATAGATATATATTAAATAAAACTTCATAATTCTTAATTAAACTCAACATAAACCAAATTTCAAATTATAAGTATATTTTCCCTTTCACTAATTTAATTGGTTAATGATTTAAAGCAATAATAAATTGATTGTAGTAAAAACATATTAATTGTAATTTAGTTTATTCT